>OY728135.1:1455101794-1455269614 GCA_963277665.1 Viscum album | reverse complement strand
GGGAGAGGGTATGGAATTGGACATCGGTATCATGAACTATGAAGTTCTATATGGGGAATTTTATTCTAATTAGCCTTGCAAGTTTGGAGTTTTGGAGCATCAGAAAGCATAACTAGGTTGGGGGATTCTCTTTTATAATATTATTTAATACTTCTAGTCATGTATTAGGTACATGTGCCTTTAGGAATATGGGCCATGTAAGGTCCCCTTTAAGCTAGTTTAAAAGGGAATTACCCATAAAATAATAAAAAATTAAGGCTCTCGGGCCTCAGATGCATGATAATTAGAGAAAATTACATGTAATGTATTTTATTTTCTATAGTGCCTCTCACATCTTATCACTTGGGTGTTAGAATTAGACCAATTAATAGTTTATTTAGAGGAATATTTCACATAAAATGAAATGGAATGATCCTCTTTGTAATTCAAGACCATTTATGAGGTGTTTAATGTGGATTGTGTATCATATATTCATTGAAATGATACTATGTATTTAGAGTGAAATTAGGATTTGGTACTCCATTAGTGGAATAAATATGCCAAGGAATGATCCCCCACATTATTGAGAGTGTTAGGTATTCCCTTATTTATCTGGGTACAATCCTCCATCCATAGATTCTGTACTCCCTACTCTTTCAGGGTGTAGTATTATACAATTAAAATTGGGTACACTATTACCCTAGAGACATACTCATGAAAGTTTATGGTCCTTTATATGATACATAGATTTCATATATTCCGTCCTGTTTTGGGCTTCCCTCCTCCATCCATTGAGGTTTTAATCTATCAATCAATTCACCATTCCATTAATGAGGTTTAAGTCCCCATTTATATTTTTCATAGGTAGAGTGAAACTAATGGGTTCTAGGATGTTCTAGCATTTTGGTTATCATTACATATTCCCATATTTGGTTTCTTTGAGGAATTGCATATAGTAGGTTTGTTCAGTCAATACTTTTTTATGGAATTTTTTATCTAATTATTTAAGCATATATCGATTCCTAGGATTCATTATTTCCCTATATATCTGGGGTATTGAGATAACATGTTGTTTCATACTATCTTTTTGTTTTTGGGGAATTAAAATGGATATTTTTATACTAATACTTGCAAGGTATTTCTTTTCAATAGATGGTGTGTCTATTCCTATAATATATAGTTTGAAGTGGATTCAGTGGACATGGAGCTACTTCATAATATTTCATGATGATTAAAAATATAGTTGGTAATCATGTTAGTATATGATGTTATGAGAATGATGGGATTGTGATGTTTTCATAAATCCATCAGAAGATCACTCAACATATGTTATATGTCTTGTAGTTCATTTTGGTGTTATTTGAATAGTAGCAGGAGGAACCCTTAACATATGAGTCTGACCAAAAGAAGTATTTATAGTTTTTATGGATTCTATAAATACCGGTATTTCGATAGCTTGAAATTTGTACAAGCTTGGATGGTTGAGTGAGTGTAATCCTCAATTGATTAGAGAATTCAACGAATGAATGATTTCAAATTTTAATGGTGGTGTAACCTGTTTGATTAAAAATAAACCTCTATAAAAGTTAGTGGGACTAACTACCCCCCTCCCCCATGCACTGCCTGCCCCCTGCCCCCTACCCCCTGCCTGCAGCCCCCCAGCCCCTACCCTGCGTGCAGCTGCCCCCCCCTACTTGAAGATCCCCTCTCCCCCAGCCCCTGCCTACAGCAGTCTACAAAACCCCCCCACCCAACCCCCTCCCCCTTCCCTCCCCCCAGTCCCATGCAATGCTTGCAACTACCAGCCCCCAGCCCCCAGCCTGCCTCCAGCCCCCCCCCCCCCACCGTATATGCAGCTACCCCCCTCTCCTGCCTACAACTGCCCCCTCCCCCAGCCTATCCCCCTACCTTCAATGCAACACCCCCTCCCACCCATCCCCATGACTACAAAGTATCTTGATCTATTGTACATACATGAGGATGTATGTATACCACTTTATTTTATTCCACTGCATTTTTTCTTTTCATTTAATCTAAAAACACTACTAATTTAGGATCATGTTGTTGAGGTCCTTTATAATATTCCCTTCTCACATAAACATTCCAAGAAGTCTCCCATATGTTCTTCCCAATTTTATGATCCATAAGTTATTTCATTGCAACTGATTATTCATAATGGAAATGGGATCTAAACCAATGGTTATATACCCACAGTTTCTCTAAACCATGGGTATAGAATATCTCATCCGACCTATACCCAAAATTGTTTAAAAAACCATGGGTATATTCCCTTACACATCCAACAACACTCAGGCTCTTTCTCCCCCTCCCATTTCGATGAGCCCTCATCCCATCCTATGAGTTCCGGCCTCCCCGCCCCTCCCCGCCTCCACCTAGACCTTGATCTCTCGGCCTCCGCCTAGACCTCCCGGCCTCAAACTCCACATTGACCTCCCAACCTCCGCCTCCACCTCGACCTCCCAACATCCGCCTCTGATTGACCTCCCAGAATCCACCTCTACCTCCAGCTCGACCTCCTGGCCTCCGCCTCTCGGCCTCCACCTCCGTCTCGACCTTTGAGGTATATATGGTTTTTTGGTTATTTTTTTTTCAAATTTTTAGATTTACCTCCAACCATTATCTTTTACATGTTTCAGAAACTTATATGGGGTATAATAATCCAGTCTATGGTTTATATGGACAATTATTAGTGCTTCCCTTGGATCAATGTTTGCGAGGACCATAGATCTTCATTTCAAATATAGGTTTTTGGAGGCAGCTAGATTTCTTCTATTAGAGTGGTATGCATACCTATACAAACACCTTTGTTTAATGTGTACGTAGTGGCCATACTAGGTGTTTCTGGCTTCCCTGCTAAAATTTATGATAAAATGTTATATCTTGATGTATGTTAGTGAGCAAGACAAGAAATAAACAGCTCCTTAAGCCTTTTTACATTTGATTCTGATATGTTTTTACATATGGTCTTATTGTGTGGAACCTCTTTTATTAAATGTGCAACAAAGTGAAATGCAACTTTATATTCTAGCTTATTCTTCTTCATTTATTCCTTTTTTCTTGGTAGGAATGTCATACAGTCCTTTGAAACATGACCAGTTACCTTCCATCTCTTGCCCCTCACCTCCACCTCTACCTCTGCCTCGATAGTGATTGAAATTAATTTGTAGTGATTAATAATATATTAGATGTTTTCTAAAATAGATTATTGTGTGTTACATAATTACCATGGAAAAACCAAACCAAACGAAACCAAACTTGTACCTATCCAAACAGAACTGACATGCATAAACCCATGCTAACCCAACAAGAACCGAGTAGAACCAAACTATATTGAATTGAATCAAAATTGAATCAACATAACTTGATCCATAATGGATAGAATAAAACCAAATAAAAACTAGAATGAACCATTTTTAGAAAAACACTCACAAAACTAACCAAACCTTACTGGAATAAATGTAAATCAGAAAAACCAAAATAGATCTGAATGATCAAAATTAAGAAAATAGAATTCAAATAGAAAAAAAATTGAATGAAACTAAATTGGACCAATTAAAACTTATCTAACTTGAACTAATCTGATATTACAAATGATGAATCAAATTGGTCCAAATATAATGAATTCAAACCAATATGACTGCAACTGACATGAACTAAACCAAACTGATATGAACCAAATGTAATCAAATTGAGTTGATTAGAACCCAAATGAATGAAAATTTCCAAGCTAATATAAATAAAAACAAGATAAAATAAATATAATGAAAATTTCCCAAACAAACCTGTATCGAACAAATACGAACTAAGTTAAAACTCAATCCAAATTGATTATATACTATTAATAAGAAGAGCGATTCTTAATTAATATGAATCTACTATTTGAAAATATCATTTTAAAACATGTATCTATTTCCCCCTTGCTTGTAGGAATATGATTGGACCCATGAGGCATTATGGTTCTTATATATTGGGCGGTGACTTGTTTAATCATAGGAGACATGTATGTTGTAGTTGATTTTTTATTTTATTTTATTTATCACATCATCCACTTAGTCCTTTTACCGCTTTATACAGATGGAGGGAACTTATATTCTGAGAAGGGGGATAGAAGGGAACTGGAGGTGGCTACGCGATTTTATTTGCAGGGGAGGGAGATCAGGGTAGTTGAGGGATTAATAGTGTGTTTCATTTTTGTCTTATTTTACTATGTTGCTTCTGTTTATTTTCTTTTCCTTTAGCATGGATGTACGACATATAGATGGGTCATACCAGAATTTTATTTATTTTCTACTACTAATTTAATTTATTGTTTTTGGGGGAAATCGTTCATGAGTGGTGACTCCTTGATGCCCGAACACTTGTTTCCTCCAGTGGGTGTAGCCCATCCACCTTAGTCCATCCTAGTATTCCTATATTAGAGTCTATGTATAAACCATGGGAAGGCCTAGGAAACAAGGATTATTACAGATGGATTGAGAATGTCTAAGAATGAATTGTGAATTCCCATGAATAAGGATCAGGGACATTGGAATTTATAATGAGCATATATGGGAGACTATGCAATATATATTGATTATGAAAATGATATGGGTATAAAAGGTGGTGAAATGATAATGATTTGGAACTAATAAATGGAAATTCCCATTTATAATCAATTTGATAATGTAATATTAGATCATGAGCTACTGTACATTGTTGGAGTTGATGATTATACTCCAACCCAATGCAACTATAGAAATACCTTGGTGCTAAAAATACTATATCATAAACTAGATAGTTTGGTTTGAAATTCTCAGTAAAGCCTTCAGTGACCTCATAAAAGGGCTCAGGACTAGTTAGCAGATTGCAACCGGGGGAAGGCAGTTATTCCCTTATCACATACTCTGAGTGAAGTGCCACACAACCCTAAATACAACAATATCCCCAAAATAAATACCTGAGGTTGTCTGAAGCTACCTTCATTACCTGATTTAGGAATAAGGTGAATCTTCCCACCAGTTCTTCTATGAAGATTTAGTTCATTCTTAGACCCACCCCACATATTTTTGTTTTTCCACGGAATTTCACTCATCTAGAAAAGGACCAATAAATGCCTCATGATAATTGGGATCTCTGGATTGACTAGTCAATCTCTGCAGAAAAAAACTAAACACCCATTATAATACTTTCAACTTTCAAACACATCACACCCAGAAGTAGGGTGATTAATCCATTGTCCAAGACACCAAAGGGAGTGCCACATAACACATATAAAAGAAAGGCTTCTATTTTTCTTCATCATACTCTGGTTTTACATGTGTGAAAACCTTCATCGTAGTCAAATACGTGATCTACTAAAATCTATGAATATCCACATTCCGAACCTCCTTTCGAACTCCTTGAGAATCTTAAAATTTGAATCTTTATTTAAAAATATTCATTTAAGAACCCGGTATTTTGAGTCTTCATTAAAAACTTTACTTAAAATTAAATCTCAAATATCGCAACACTATATTCTTCATTTAAGACTCCAAATACTATGTAACCTATATTACCAAAAATATTCATTAAAAACATCACTGGCATGAGACCTGAAAACTTGATTCATGCAACCATCTGAACCATGCAAGAGTTGCATTCACATGCTGCATGTTTTTCTTCATGAACACTGCCTGTTAGCCTGCTTTTCCACACCTATATCCGTAGTTCCCATTCTATAACAGCTTGATGGAAGCTTCTGAATCCCTATGCAACAATATTTATGCAGGTCATTTAAATGTTGTGTAACCTAATCCTGTTAAACTAGTTGAACATTTCTCCATCATTGATGTATTTTAAATCAGTTCAAGATTTCAAATAATAAGAGAAATTACAGCTTTAATATATCAACCACCTCTTTAATTCAACCAGTGAACATGATCCACATCAAATTTACAACCTTTATCAACTTTCATCCATTCTCCAAACAAATATCAATATCTCCAAATCATGAATGTCATTTCATTATGAAATTCTTCAATGTATACCTTCACCCTCGGTCCTCTTCCAAGACTTCTTCTTTATATTAACACATCAAATGCACTCTTCAAATATATATTTTCAACACATATTCAAAACATATTCAACACATCTTCAACACATATTCAACACATATTCAACACATATTCAACGCATCTTCATGAAATAGATCTTCATTCCATTATTCTTGACAAATCCCATGCCTCTTTAATCAAACATACCTCATTGATACCTCAAATATTTTCCATAAATCCAACCAATCAAGCCTTGGTTGCTACAATACCCCACTTTGGATGATCCTATTATTGAATTAGTTTCCTCTGGTAGAGAGGATAGTGGCCCTATTCCTCCTATTCAAGAGAAGGTGTAAAATACTATCTTATGGGCTGATATAGTAGAGGAGTCTCATACAACCTATGAGGTAATTTCTTTTAAGATTCTCTATCAAGGGTCATCTCTGATGAACATCTTGGAGAAGCATCTGAGCATAGTAAAGATGAAATGGAACATGATGCGCAGGCTGAGGTGGATTCCAATTATTGGCAAGAGCAATGAATGATTTCTTCAAAGAACCAGAAAGGTAAGTCAGACATAGTGGATGCCACTTGAGGGAAATCCAATAGAAAAACTTGAAACTTGGTTTCTCACTCCTTTGTCTCTAATTTGGGAAATCCCTTTTTGGTAATGCATTGGATTCTAAGGATTTTAATAGGACAGTTGGTGAATCTAAACCTCCTATAGCTGTTGTTTTTAGTGTGCAATCAGTACCTATGATGGAAAGTTGTTCTACACAGGAAGGTAATTCTAATCTGGCCTCAGTTAACTCTTTATCAAACACTCTTGCAAGTACCTATCATATGGAAAATGCGTGTCCAACTAGAAAACCAGTGAGTTGTGACTTATTCAATGTTCATATTTTGGATGCTATGATTTCTTCTACCTTGAAGAGTTCTGATGGACTTGGAGGATCCAATCCACCACTAACTAGTACCACTGCTAGCCTGGTTCCTGGATCATCTGCTTTGCCGCCTCAGACCTCTACTCTTGTTAAGGGTGGAAACAACAAAGATTCCATTCCCTTAACCGCTTATCTTAATTTAGAATGGGTTGGGAATGCTACAACCTTGTCTTATAAACAGTATACTAGTGACAATAATTCTTCCAGGGATAGTCACCGGGTTTCATCTTTTGAGACTCCCATGACAGATAAGGTAGAGAGAACACCGAGCACAAACCTGGATGATCGTGTTAAGGGGACTCAAAAATTAAAGGTGAGTATTCAAAATTCCTTTGAATTGCTGGCATCAGGAAGTAGTGAAGAAGATGGGAAAGCAAACAACTGGGTTAAATGACACAACTAGTTGATGTGGAAATTATAGATGATGGAGATGGGCCCATGGATAAGTGGCCACCACTTTAGGAAATACATTTTTCTTATTAAAAGTTTAAAAATTATGTCTTAGTATACTTGGAATCATCTTCTGTACTATTCACGGAACTGAAACCCAATGTAGCAAGGCTGTATTTTTTTCATCCTCTATTAGACTTTATTTGGATTCAATAGGAGATAAATGATTGTGATGATTCATCATTAAGAATTTATTTTGGAATTTTCTAATAAGAACATTTTCCTTCTCTGTACAGTTTGGCCAACTCTGCTATGTTTTAATAGGTGAAAACATGCATTGCGGTTCCATTGTTTTTACATTCTGGTTTGCATTGTTTCACAGGGGGTGGGGGCTGGTTACAGGGAGGGTGGGCTGGGTGTAGGAGGGTGGGGGATGGGTGCAGGGGGTTGGGGGGGGGGGGGGGGCAGTGGAGGGGGGGGGGAGTGGGGTTGAAGGTTGGGGGGCAGTTGGGGTAAAGAGGGTAGGGGGTGCAGGGGGAGGGGGTGTTTATGGGGGAGGGGGTGTCCAGAGGGTGTTTATGGGAGGGGGGGTGGGTATCCAGGGGTGTCTGGGGGGTGTCTGGGGGGGGGGGGTCCAGGGGGGTGTCCATGGGTGGGTCTCCAGTGGGGGGTGTCCAAGGTGGGAAACTGCTATTTCTGGGGGGTGTGTAAGGGGGTTCTGTGTAGGGGGAGAGTGGGGGGTGTGCAAGGGGGTAGGGGGGGTGTGATGGGGGGGGGGGGGTCTGTCCAGGGGGGAGGGGTGGGGTTCTAGGGGGAGTGGGGGGTGTCCAGGGGGAGTCCAGGTGGTGTCCATGGGGTGTCCAAGGTGAAAGGCTGTTGTTTCTGTGGGGGGTGGGTGCAAGGGGGTTCTATCCTGGGGGAGAGCGGGGGTGTGCAAGGGGGGGGGGGGGGTCTATCTAGGGGGAAGGGAGGGGCTGCAGGGGGAGTGGGGGGTTTCCAAGGTGGGCAGCTGCTGTTTCTGGGGGGGGGGGTGCAAGGGGGTTCTATCCAGGGGAGTGTGGGGGTGTGAAAGGGGGAGGGGGTTTGCTGGGGGGGTATGTCCATGGGGGAAGGGAGGGGATGTAGGGGGAGTGGGGGTGTCTAAGGTGGGAAGATGCTATTTCTGGGGGGGGGGGGTGCAAGAGGGTTCTATCCAGGGGGAGAGTGGGGGTGTGCACGGGGGGAGAGGGTGTGCTGGGGGGGGTCTGTCCAGGGGGGAAGGGAGGGGCTGCAGGGAGAGTGGGGGGGTGTCCAAGGTGGGAAACTGCTGTTTCTAGGAGAGGGGGGGGTGCAAGGGTGTTCTGTCTAGTAGGAGAGTGGGGGGTGTGCAAGGGGGGAGGGGGTTTGTCTAGGAGGAAGGGATGGGATACAGGGGGAGTGGGGAGGGGTGTCTAAGGGGTGTCCAAGGTGGGAAGCTACTATTTCTAGGAAAACCCTCTATAACCAAGGTTTAAAGAACCGTGGGTATATATTCTACTGCGAATTTATCTATACATACGGTTCTTTGAACCGTTGGTATGTGTGTTTGAAGAAAACTATCTATACCCACTGTTTACTTAACCGTGGGTATAGAATTTGTGCTGTAAAAATGTATACACATGGTTCTGTAAACCGTGGGTATAGATGTATACCTATGGTTTACCATAACCATGGGTAATATGAAATTTCAATTGGCTATACCCACGGTTTCTACAAAACCATGGGTATAGGGCAATCCCAATGCCTCGGGAGCCCACAGTTCATAAAACCATGGGTATCACCTATACCTACAATTTGAAACCGTGGGTATAGGGAAATTTTCTAGTAGTGTAAAAACATAGTTGATAGAGTCCTATAGTGGATTGGTTACACTCCCAATTCCATTTAATATTAGCTAAAAATATGTCAATATTTACCCAGTGTAATATAGTGATATATAATTATAGTCCCACCCATCATATAATTAAAACCATACCTATTTTTTCTACAAGATCATAAAAAAATTAATCATTTCATTATCCCCTAATTAACCTTTGGGAAAGAAATAATTTCCATAAAAACATCAATAAAACACCATCATAAGAAGAAGTATAGAGAAATAAAGTTTATGTAATCATTAGGTAATATCCTTAGTGAATCATAATATTACTTAATGGTTTTTTAATATCTGGAAAATAATTTTAGAAAAGAACTAGAAAGATGATTTGAAAAACAAGAATAAATATCATTTTTCATTTTACAAAATTTGTAAAAAATAAAAATTCCCTAAAGTATAAGAATTATATTTTCATTATAAATCCATGAAAACTTATAAAGTAATCTTTTTATAAATGAATTAAAATTATGGTGGGAAATTGTTTTATTCAATAAATGATATAAAATATATAATTTCAATACTTTTGTAAAAAATCAAATACAACACATATGAAAAATATTATAACGATTAATTTCAAAACCATTGAAATGTAAGTAAAATATAGTTTAAAATTAATTTTAAAAGAAATTTTTGTATAAAAAAATAATATTATGGAACCATTTTAGAGAATATTTATATAGAAGATAAAGATTGAAAACCAAAAAATGATAAATAAGGTCATTTTTTGTAAAAAACATTCCTTTGGTCTTTTTGATTAACAATGTGTGGGGAAATAGAAATAATACTTGAAAACACTAAAAATAACCAAATTAGAAGAAAATATATGTGGTTTAATAAGGAAAAAATATATAATTTCCTATAATGGGAATTTAAACAAAAATAATCATGAAAAATAAATAACATAGTAACAAAAACTCTTACCACTTTGATAGTATTTGACTTAAAACCTCCTCAAATAAAGAACCATTGATTAATTTTTAAATAGAAATATTTTTCATGAAAATCATAATATAATTATGTCATGGTTATTACATATAACACATAAAATAAATAATTTAGTGAATATATATTATATATCACTGAAGGGAAATTGAGATTAGGGAATAGTTACCTCAAGTGCTAACTTATTTTGTATGCATTGTAATCTCATGTGTAATAAATTTAGTGTAATTATAAATAAAAAAAATGAAAATATTAATAATTATCTTATTATATATCAATCAATTATATGATCTAATTACCCATTCATAATTAATTTCTCGTTTAAATCAATATTCAGGTGTTACCTATTCTGTTTTCCATGATTGTTTTGATTTAGAAATTCTAGTTCTTTCACCATGGTCAAGGTTTAATAATCCAAAAAATAAATATAATTTCATAAATACCATATTAATTCATTAAAACCACATATATAACTATCTGGAAGGGGTGATGATGAAAAATTAATTGCACCTCTTTAGGGAGGTGGTTGTCCGCACAAACACATGTGAGTCACTTTCATTTCCTATTATATAGAAAAGAGATAAAAATGGCTGCAAAAATAATATAAAAATATTTATGTATAGTAAATATACTGATTTGATTATTTTAAATTGGTTATATATTATTTTTAAGAGGTTTAATGTAGAATGAAAATTGAAATATATCGGTAAAGACAATTATATCTTCTATGGGTATCCTCATTTGGTTTACACATTAAGCCTTCCTAGGTTAGTATTTTGGTGGGAACAAAACCTCTAGATTGTGGGGAGGAGAGTTGGAAAGTAATTTTCCCAGATCATTGTTAAGAAAAGGTTCTCAAAGTGCATGGATAAGTGTACAAAGGTGGTGACATTTTATAAGTGAGAAGAGTAGAACTCTAAAAATATTATGAGCATTCAAATACAATAGATGTATTTCTCAAGTAAACTATCTCAAATTCATTCCAATTTCAATGATAATGAGAGGGGGTGGTTTAAATACCCTAAAATAATTATATAATGAAAATATATTTTTTAATATTAGAATCCTTATCACTTAGATTAACCCTTTTATCCAATTTTAACACTAATGTGGTTATAAGATTTTTACTATGGAAACTATTTAGTCTATCTAAAAATTAAGTTTACCTTATTACCTATTATTTATTATTCTAATTAAAAATATGGTATCCATTTTTCATGATTCAATTCTTAGAGGTTGGAAAAATTAATTCTAATATCTGTGCATAGAATACATAAAAAACATTTTTTAGGATGAATGCATCTTTAAGGATATAAATGATTTTAATCTCATTTTTTAACTAGTAAAAACCATGAGACGAGAGTTAATTTATTTTATAAAATCTAATATGTAAAATTTTTATTATTATCATTAATTATTAGTGAATAATTTAATTTATTATGATAAAATACATTATGCACATAAAAAACTATTTTATAGAAAATAACACTTTTTACATTCAAATGGTTTTATATATATTTATAACCATTTCATTACCAATTTATGAATTATTAATCATTTTTTTACATGTATTAAAAATAATTTACATATTTGAATTACTAAAAACAACAGAAATTAAATTTTAATTAAAACATACATATTAAAATATTGTTTGTAAACAAAAAATTTATGCTCATCTATGAATAACTAAAGTAGTACTCATTATAATTACAAAGATGATTTTACTAATTATAATTCATTTAATAGTTTTTTAATAGTTTTAAATTATGAATATTGTTTCATTAATCAAAATCTATTTAACACATCAATGTTTTTAAAGATAAATATATTATAAATTCATAGGTTGTTACATTCTCCCACCCCCCGCCATATGAATTTCTCCCTCAAAATTTGGTTACTTAGATGATAACATATTTGGATATCTTTTCCTCATCACATCCATGTGTTCCCATATATCTTCCATAAACTTACTATTTCAGTAAAAAAATTGACCAAGTGACTAACCTTCTTCCAATCCACTTTATCTCTTTTACCAAGAATCTCCTCCAGTTATTCTATATAAGAAAGACAATGCTTCACTGGTACAACATCTAATTTCAGTACCTTTTAAGGATAATGTATGTACATTCAAAAAAGTGATACATGGAACACATCATGAACATAAGTGAGGATTTTTGAAATCTCCAAGCAATAAGATTCATCCTATTAGGATCAATAATCTTAAAGGGACTAATATATCAGTGGTCCATTTTACCCTTCTTTAAGAATATAATAAACTTCTTCAAATGGGACATTCATAAGAATACCCTATTACAAAATTCAAACATAAGATACTATTGATGATTGTAATTCAAAATTATCTATCAACTCTATTATGAATTGAAGTGATATTTATAAAGAACCATAGGAATTTTCATGTAAAATATATTATTGTAATCAAATTAAACCATAATAACATGTTTCTCACATCCACATTTGGAATCTATATAGTAATATTACAATATATCTTCTACTATTTAAATATTTCTATCACACTGATCATCTATCTAAGGATGATATGCAGTGCTAGAGCATATCTCCATATTCAATTCTTACTTAATAATTCTCTAAAAATTATTGAAAAACATAGATCTCTATCAAATAGAATTGAGAGTGGCACTCTATATTTCCTTAACACCTCCTTAATGAATTTTCAGGAAATTTTATTAAGTGTGAAATATTCTGGGATAATAATGAAATATGTTTATTTCATAATCATATAGACTACAAGACAAATTGTTGTATGATATTTAGATGCGTTGGAGAGTACTACATCGAAATCCATGGTGATGTTTTCTTTTTTCAATATACGAATGAGAAATAATTTCATCATCCCCTTAAAATTTTGAAATTCATCATTAACTTGATGAAATACTATTCCTTGAGATAAATTCTTTACAAAATAGTTTTCCATGTTATATGAAATACTATAGTTTTGGTTTTTATAGTAATTTATTTCAAATTACTAGTGATTATATAATTCTCTTAAATTCTCATATAGTGCTAATATAGTTCTTGTGAAAGCAATGAAAAAATAAAAGTAAATATTTTAAATTTTTTTAAATGTAATGTATTTGGATGAATTATGGAACCCCAATAATTTTATAGTAAATAAGAACATGTTATTTATTATTAAAAATATTAGACTATAATTCTATTACTATATTCATAACATTAAAGTCAAATTAAATGAATTGACCCAAAAATTAAATTAATGATACTTTATGTGAAATTATGATTTATTAAATTAATTAAAAATCATAAAAATCTTGAAATAGGATAAGTAAGATGATAATTGGTATAAAATTTCATCTCTTGGAAATTTTTGATCCAATTGTAACCTTATATGTAAAATTATAAACTTTTAGGATTGAAGAAGTTATTGTAATAGTTATGGTTACAATTGGTTAAACCAAAAGACAAGGTCTGAAATACCACTTAATCCTATAAAAATTTTATTTTAAGAATGGATTTAAACCATATCATATCATATCATTGAAATTAATTCCAAATGGGGTCAATTTGACATGAATAAAAAGTTATTATATTTTAATATTTTTATTAATTCAATATGTGTCATTTCCATCACTTATAAAAGGAAGCCCATTATATATTTTCTTTACACCATATAGATTCCCATAGATTGACCAAAACATACCCATTAAATTTATAAAAATCCTTATATATGAATCATAGGTACTTATCTTTTCTAAATACCATTATAAGGGTTTTTATTAAGGAATCTAACAGACGTCCATTGAAGAATATGTAATCATCCAACCCTACCTATTTCAATTTTTTTCTTCTTATACCTCATTTAAATATTTGGTATTCATCATAAATTAATAGCTGAAGTATACTTAATAAAATAAAATGTTATTATGATTATGGAACTTCCATTATCCATCCTTTTTTTCAATCAACTAGGAAATGAAAGTGTCACTTGTACGTACTTATGGATTACTATCTCCATGCAGTGATATGATTCATTCCCCATATACAAAACTCATGGTTAGTAATTATGATTAATTTAATGTTTTTATATGATACTTATGAAATAATTACACTTATGGAATTATAATATCTTATCTAATTTATAACCATTTCATCCATTGAAAAGTATAATGGTCCCTCATGCGTACATGTGGGCTACCACCTACACGAAACAATGTGATTCATTTATAATTTTCACATAAAATGAATAGTAATAAGGATATATTTAATGAATATATATGATATATATGATATTATAATTACTTTTAAATAGTGAATTATTATTTTACTTTCTTTGTTTCAACCATCAAAAAGTAGAACCATCACTTGTGCATACGTAAGAACTACCATCTCCATGAAGTTATGAAATTAATTAACTATTAACTATTTATATGAATAGTTATAAAATTTTATATAATGATTACATATGATACTCATTAAATGAATAAATTATAAATATTAAGGAACCATGATCAATTAAAAAACACTGAGACTCCTAAACTGAAACATGCATGAAAAATGAAGTAGTTCTCACCAAAAACAGTGATTTGAATACAGAATTATTAATAAATGGGTGATAATATGTTATAAGTAAATAATATATGGTATGATATATATTATTATGGTTATTTAATATATTTATAATAAATATATATTTATTATATATGATGTTTAGACATGTACGAAGCAAGAATAACTTGAGGTAATGGATTTATCATCTCTCTTTTATTTTCACGAGACATATGCCAAATTCAGATTTATTTCTTTCTGTGGTGTATATAATTCCCATGAAATTATTTTATTATTATTTTCATGAAAATTATATAGATTTATAAATACATATAATATTATTTATTTCATGATTTTTTGATTTAGAGATTACCAAATTTGTAAGTGTTTATCGACTCAAATTGTGTACTTAGGGGCATATGTTATGTTATACACATATCTTCTTTTATGAGGTGTATACATAGTGGATTTTTCATGCTATATCATTACTATTATTATGTTAATGATATATAATGTTTCATTTTATGTTAAACATTCATGGGGCTTATGATTCAAAATTTACCAAAGTATTAAGGGATTTATGTTTCAATGCCATTTTAACAGATATAGTTTAGGGTTGAATTTACATTGAGAAAATTAAATGTTTTTTATTTGATAAAGCAATTAATTTTTATTATCATCGTATTTATTTCAATAAATTCAAAATTTTAGTACCATTTTTATCTCTCTGGTTCTATAATTGTTTAATAAAATGTTTTTATGAAAAATTGATCTTATTTGTATTTTTTTTCTAAACAGAGAACCTTTTTATTCAATCACAATTTTTTAGAAAATATTTTCAAGAATTTTTTTTACAATTACTAATGATTTATTAATGTCAGTTTTAAGATTTTTTTAATGTTTTTTATTTGTTGGAAAAATAATATTCTTGTCATTTTATGGACAAGGTACTTTTTACTAAAGGATTGAAAATGATCATTATTTTAATGATTACAGAATGAATATAATTTCACACCATCATGACCAATCAATGATTTAAAGCATAATTTACATGTTTATGTTGATCTTCTCAAATTAATAATTTTCATAATATTTTGGATATATTTTGTTTTTAAATAACTTATTTTCAAATGAAAATGGTATTATTCACAAGAAATATTCCAGTAATAATTTAAAGAAAACATTAATTTATGGTAACATACGTTGATTTTAATTATGGATTACTAGGTATATGATCCAATTATAACAAAATTATTGATTTATATATAGTTTTTTATTACGATGATGAGATGTTTACATAACCCATTTATTTTATGTGGTTTATACTATAATGAAATGATGAAATGTTTTAAAAACCAATTTCCTTTCCATGAGTTATGATACAGTGATATGATGAATGTTTTATGATATCATGGAATATATATGTATGGTTTTCATTATGTGATGGGTAGAACTATAATTATATTTCCCTCTAATTCATTGAGTAAATATGGATATCTTATGAGATTATAAGAACAGTAATGGTATGTGAACCAAATTTCATAATGGTCTTTATCCACCCTGATAGTCTTAAGAGTGAACATTGACTAATGATATAATGTAATGAGGAGTAAAACAAATCTACTACTATAGTCTTGGAAGTGAGACTTGGATAAGGAAATGAATTTATATTCTAATGTATATTCCAAAAAACTTAGGTCTTATGCTTATGATATGTTCTCATGGATCACAAATGTTTATTCTCTTATGATTCATGTCTTATGAACTGCTATGATTGACACTATGATTCAGGATTATGATATATAAATTGTTGGATTTGATTTTTTTTATTATTATCATTTTCAAATTTCTTTATTCTTATGATCACTTATGATCATATATTGGTGTCACCTATTTGTACCCTTACTAAGATTCCAAGATCCCCTTTATTATATTTTCTTTTCCCTAGGATATGAAAAAAGGTTTTACATATGATGTGTTAAGTAAGGGTCCTAGTTCTGATGAGAATATTGGTATATGGTTTAGATCATTTATGTGGTATTTGTTTATATATCCAATATTCAGAAGACTCTAAACCTTTATGGTCCTAACATGGATGATAATGATATGTAATGTATATTTGTAATGCCCTGATTTCGGGAGCCACCTAGAGGTGCCCCGTACCCGGTTGGTCACATGGCCTCAAGCGGATTTCCCCAAACTCCAGTGGATTCCGACTAACAGCAAGGGCCTTATGTTTGATAGTGTGGAAACTATTCCCTCATTGGAAGAGTAATTAAATGGAAAGAAAAAAATAACAATATCAGAAGCAGTAATAACATGAAATAAGTAAACAGTGGAATACTGGAAGTAATAAACAACTGGAGCACATATATTTAAATGATGCATGATACATATGTCTAGGAAAGAATACAAAAGTCATAATGCTGGAATAAAATACCAATCCAAAGTAAAAAAGAAAAAAATAAACTTCTGTAGCATCGCCAACCTTAGCATGGTCCCATGCTCTCCAGCTCCACAACAATCAAGTACCTAAAGTAGAAGGGTACTTGCCCATATCTATACCTATATCAATATAATCTATTTGGGCCCAAAATCATTACCCAAATAGGGTGTGAGATGAATCCTAGTAGGCAACCATCCAGATATTTGTGCCTAATATTCAGTGAATGTATATGGTAGGCAATAAGCAAAATGAAGCAGTAAATATGGAAGTACCCAAAAGTAAACAATCAAACAGTTTCAATTGAATTAATTTTCATATATCAAGTAAGTAGATAATCAAAGACAAGTAAACCTATAAGAATTAATCAAAAAATATCCTCTCTGGTTCATCCAATCAAACACTAGTAACTTCTGGGAAGCACTCACAGTCTAACCGCTCTAGTTCATCTTTAGGAAATACTCTCTGAGGAATCACTCACCGCTACTTCTCTCATTATTCTTGTATCGGTAACTATTGACACTCTGAGGAAGGACTCAATGTCCAATTCCCCATGTGGTATCGCAACGTGGAACTATAGACACGTTGAGGGAGCACAAAGTCCATCCCCCCTATAGTCTCACAATGTAAAAGTAAACAGACACTTTGGAGAAGCCCTCAGCATCCATTCTCCCTATAGTCTACGACACCAGGTTCCCACAACCCTGTATAAGTCAATCATGCACAATTATGTTCAACACCCAAAGTAAACCTTAAGAACTACTTGGATATCATTCTTCAAGAACTACTTGTCTAAACAGCTACAAGCATATAAAATCATTAGATAATATCACTCCATCCTAACAACACTAGGCATGGATAACAAGCATCCTAACCAGCATATCTAGACCAAACGGTCTATATAAAAAAACACAGGTAACACATCCATAGAATGTAAAATAACCCTATTCACAATCAAACAACCTATACTCAATCACACAAAGCATATATGGCATTAATAGGGCTAAAATCCCTAAACATGCAATACCCCATTCTTGGGTATTGGGAACATTTTCACATAATATTAAAATAATAACTACGAAAAGGCACAACCCACCTACCTCGACGTTGTATGATCGATATACTCTGGTGTTAGCCCTCAAATCGACCAATAATGGGGTAGATCTACAAAAACGTCTAAAATGTTTAACTGTAGACATCTCACGAAAGGATAAAAATCAATGAACATGGCTCTAAATGAATAAAGAACTCAATGTGGTGATTACAATGCAATTGACAATGGTCGATTCGAAGAATGGATGAATGATCGAGGGCTCTAGGAAGAATCACGGTCCTTGGTCGCTCCAAGATGATATGCCATTAGAAGAAGAGTGTTCTTCCAATTAGGTGCGACCCCGGTCAATTTAATCAATTAAAAATATAATTACACAGTGTGTCATTTAAATGTACATGACATGTATATGCCTTTACTAGGACCCACTTTAGGCGGTCTATAGGTCACCCCACACAGTCGTGTTGTCGACTATTACATGGCCAGTACATAATCTAGTGTGGAAACCAGGTACACGACTTGTACTCCTAATTACATGGCATGTACTCCTTAAATTTAAAAAATTCCTCTTTTTCTCAAAACACCAGAAAAATAGGATCCATACCTTAAAAGAAGATCCGATTTATTACAAACTTCCCCCCTTAAAAAAATTCATCCCCAAATTTTCCTAAGAAGGCGGTGAAGAATAATAATCCTCAAATAGCTCCATCCACTGGGATCATATATCAATATCCCTCCCCCAAGTCTCATCCTGTACCTTCCCATGATACTATAGCACTCGTACTAGAGGAACATACCGAACATAAAGAACACTTGCACTATGATCGATAATTCAGATAGGATGCTCCTAGAACAAGGAATCCACCTCCAACTCAACCTACTCAAGTTGGAAAACATGAGAAGGGTATGATAAGTAACGCCATAGCTGAGAAACTTGGAAGAAGCCATGCATAGCCCAGTACCTCAGAGGTAACTGAAACCGATAAGAAACCAGACTGACTCTCTCCCAAACCTCAAATGTTCTAACATTTCTTGGTGAAAACATTCCTTGTCTCCTAATCCTCACATGTCCCTACCATAGTGTGACATGTAGAAAAACTGATCTTCGACCTTGAACTCCATAGGTTGTCTCCGTCGATCAGCATAAGACTTTTGTTGTGACTGTGCAGTAGCCACCCTCTTCCAAATCAACTCTATCTGCTCTTTGGTCTCTTGGACAAGATGAGGTCCCATTATAGCTACCTCTCCTACCTCCATCCAACATAGGGGGTGATTGGAATGACCTACCGTACAAAGGATAATAAGGTTCCATCTAAATAGTTCCTTGAAAACTATTAGTGTAGGAAAACTCCACAAGAGGTATGTGCTTCTCCCAAGTTCTTCCAAAATCTAGAACGCATGCCCGAAGCATGTCCTCCAACACCTGTATCATACGCTCAGACTGGCCATCTGTCTGGGGATGGTAAGCCATACTCAGAAGTACCTATGTACCCAAAGACCTCTGTAGTCCCTGCCAGACCCGAGAAGTAAAATGGGAATATCTGTATGAAACAATGAAGTGCATAACTCTAAGTAAATGTATAATCTCTTAGACGTACAAACTTCCCAGCTCATCTACACTAAAGGTATCCTTGATTGGAAAGAAGTGAGAAACCTTCATGAGTTTGTCAATGACAACCCATATTGTATCATTCTCTCAAGGAGACCTTGACAAACCTGTCACGAAGTCCATCGTAACATCATTCCACTTCCACTTGTGAATGGGTAACTACTACAAAATGCTTACTAGTCACTAATGCTCTGCCTTAACCTACTAACAGGTGGAACATATCATGAAAAATACAGCAAAATCTCTCTTCATACATGGCCACCAATACTGATGGTGTAGATCTCGATAAATCTTGGTGACACGAGGATGAGCTTCCCAAACCGAGTAATGAAATTCTCGCATTTGATCCTCGCATATGTCTGTTGACACCCATACGCGACCATAAAAATGCAAGATCTTATCCTTTTCCCAAGGTCCAACCAAGAATATGGTTCTCTCCTGACACACTCTCGTATAGGACTAGGCCTTCAACATCTGATAGTAGCCTCATTCACACTCGATTAAGTAGAGTAGAGGTCACAACTATTGAAGAAAGAAACATATGCCCCTATCTATCATGCACCTCCATATGCATCTCAGAGACCAGAGCCATAAGTTTCCACTCAATACTGGCCTCCTAAACTGCCTATATCAGAGTCCTCATGCTCAGCGCATCAGCCACTACATTGCCTTTACCAAGCGTATAAACAATCTCAATGTAAAAAGACTTAAGGTACTCAACCCACCTTCGCTGTCTCAAATTCAGATCACACTGAGTAAAGATGTACTTGAGACTTTTTTGTTCGGTGAAAACCATAAAATTCTCTCCCAACAGATAATGTCTCCAACAACGTAAGGCATGAAAAATTGCAGCCAACTCGAGATCGTGCATCAGTTAATTTCTCTCATGTGGGATCAACTACCGAGACCCGTACACAAAAACTCCTTCCCCTTGCATAAGCACTGCTCCTTGACCAATACCTAATGAATCACAGTATACAATATACCTCTTTCTCGGATATGGAAATACTAGTATCGATGATGAATTCAACCTCCCTTTTAGCTCTTGAAAGGCGGACTCACAAGAATATGACCACACGTACTTCACACCCTTCTTAGTTAGGTCCATCAGTGGCGCTGCTACGCGTGAAATGTCATGTATGAAATGTCTGTAGTATCCATTCATCCCTAGAAAACTCTGTACCTCAAATAAATTCTTCAACTGATCCCAGGAAACTACTACTCTCACGTTTTCTAGGTCTACTAATACTTCTATCTCTAAGATAACATGACCCAATAAGTGAATTCGGTCCATCAAAAAGTGGAATTTTGAGAGCTTAGCATATAACTGATGCTCTCTCAGTGTACCTAAAACGATATCAAGATGTGTGTCAAAGTCGTGTTGAGTGTGAGAGTACACCAAGATATCATCTACAAAGATTACCACAAAAGAATCCAAGTATGGATAGACCACTCGGTTCATCATAGCCATGAAAACTACAGGTGCGTTCATGAGGCCGAACGACATTACCACATACTTGTATAGACTATAGCTACCCCAAAAGGCTGTAAGAGGTATATTGTATGGTCTAACATGAAACTGATGATAACCAGATCTCAATTCAATCTTCGAGAACACCCAGGACCTCAAAGTTGATCAAATAGATCATCAATCTTTAGCAATGGATATCAGTTATTGACCATCAACTGGCTCAACTTATGATAATACACAAAAAGTCGGAGGGTACCATCCACCTTTTTCACAAATATGATAGGAGAACCCGAAAGAGAAGAACTGGTTTAGATGAAACCCTTCACCTATAAATCCTCTAACTACTTCTTGAGCTCCTGAAACTCTGGTGTAGCCATCCTATAGGGAGTAATGGACATCGATTCCTCTCCTGGTACATGATCAATAGAAAAGTGTACCTCTCACTCTGGAGGAAAACATGAGAATTACTCGGGAAATACATCTATGAAACAGTCGACCACTGGAGGAAAGTCCAACTATGAAGTCCCTTGGTCATCCAGATATATAATATCAATTTGGGATATAACTCCTCCTAACCCATGATGCTCGGGTCTTTCTCTTCATTCTTGAACATCCCATTTTCCCTTATGTACAAAGGATTATCCCTCTGGTGATGTAAAACTCATGCTACGACTATATAAATCAACAACTGCCTGGAAGGGAACAAACCAGTATATTCTGAGAATGATATAATAGCATGTCATCTCTAAGACATAAAGGTCCCATAAGAAGTGAAAGCCACCAAACTCAAGAGGGAACTCCTTGAAATTGTGTAAACTAGACGTTCTAGTCCCCAACAAAGTGTACAACATCAAGACATCATCAGAAGTAAAGATACAGATCCCAAGCCTCTCCAAAACAGCAACAAATATGAAACTATGGGAATACCCTGTATCGAAAAGTGTAGAAGCTAGAACTTAGAAAACTATAATCGTACCTTGAACTGTAGAGGGTTTAGGATCATACTCTTGCAGGGACTACTCCACTGCAAAAGCCTGGCCTATACTGTGACCCTGTGACCCAACTTGACCACCCTAAGCTGATCCAACCTGTTGTTGCTGAAAGCCTGCCGACTGGATACCACAACCACGACCTCCACCTAGGCCTGAACAGCCAGAATAACTCCAATTCCTGGATAGATGAGAAACTAGTGGCCCTGCTTTGGTATGTGGGGTCGAAATAGAACCTCTATCACCAACTATTGGTGAAGAAAACTGACAAAACCGCTAAAGATGAACCATATTACCACAGGTTCAGCATTCCACTAGGTCTCTCAGGAAATGTGGCCTTATATGTATTCTCTCCCTGCACTGGTAGTAGACCACCCAGCTACTGGAAGAGTTATCTCACTTCCTCGGATCCCTGCACATAGACTCCCTATGGTGTTTCCCGCTGTCAGTTAGAAGGATACCCACTCTGGATGCTGAACCGACCTAGCCCACAACACCATAATCCCCTAGGTTGCACTCCATGATCATCAACTGTTTGACTATAGAGGTGATGTAAGTCAACCTTAATATGTTCACTTGGGATCAGATGTCATGCCTGAGACTATCCTCAAACTTCCTCACCCGGAATAAATCATCTCCCCCTCGAATGGGTGTGAATCGCTGCAGCTCTGTGAAGTGTGAAGAATACTCCATGACTGAGAGAGTACCATGTTCCAGACTCATGAACTCTCAGGCTCAATCAGAAATCAAATTATCTGGGTAGAAGTAATCATAGAAGGCACACTGGAACTCATCCCAATCCCTAACTGGCTGGCGTCCCACCTGTGAGATCACATCCCACCAAATCTTGGAGGAATCCTGAAGCATGTACATAGAGAGCTTCACCATCTTCTCTGGAGGCATCTCCAGATGCTTGAAGACCGAAATAATGGCCACTAACCACGATTCTGTTTCTCGAGGTCCTCCATCCCCTATAATGATGGGAGGATTCTGATGCTGAAAAACCCACGTCAAATCTTCCATAGATTGGGAAAGAGGCGGTACTTATAAAAATGTCTACATGAACCTCATAAATCTCTCTTAGAGCTGTTCATTAGCATCTGTATCTGGGATAAAGTCTGGTGCTAAGACGGGCATGACTGGAGGATCTACTGGCAGTTCCTGATCTTCCATGTATGGTGTCTGGTCACTGCCCTATAACTGGTGTACAACTAGAGGATGTCGCGGTGGAATGACTCTCCAAGGTCAAGCAAACACCTTAAATCAATATTAACAAGGATCAAAACAAAGAAGTGCAATAAGGTAACAAGAGAAAGAAAGCATTCTAGATTTCTAAAATTTGGATACACAGTGTGTACAACTCCTAGATGGCGTGTTCCCTTAATCTTTCATATGGACATATACCTTTTCCAACCCAGGTCATGTAACATCACATACACAAGATGTGTTGTCCTAACACACGGCATGTACTTGAATCATCTTCCCCTTCCCAATTTTTTATACACGACTTAACCCACATGGTTCTCCCAGAGCAAGACTACACGATGTGTTTGTGTTAGACACAACATGTATAATAAAGAACTTCACTGACCCTTGTTGTTAGTCACACGAACAATTACACTACTAACTCTACACGACGTGTTTTTTCAAGACACAACATGTAATAACTACCCCTATTCCACCCGTGTCATTAGTCACACGACCTGATACATGTCTCCTAAGGCACAACGTGCACATAAGGTACACAATTTGTCCCAAAAAAATTCTTATCCCCATGTCTCTGCCGACACATCCATTGTCATGATTAGAAACTACACGGCATGTACATAAAATACATGGCGTGTACTGAAGAAAACAGTTACTTCCCGAACAGAAGGGCACATGGCATGTATTCTTCAATACACATCGTGTATTCTGGGTTTTTCTAGACAGTAAGCCTCAAAAACTACTCTGGAAGCCCATAAAACACTAAAACAAACATCAACGTGCCAAATTTCGATCCTTGGGGGCCCATACTACCCGAGAATCAAATCTTGGCATCATATTCATTTCATATATAAGGATTAACAAAGCAATTATCCACCAAATTCCAATCCATGAGGGCCCATAACACCTGAAGAACCAATGTTTGACACTCATTCAAATGAAACCTTACATATTAGTAATACTCTATCAAATAAAAAATATTCTATCAAGGAATCTATCACATCAACATGCATATCTAGCACAACATCTATCACAACAACATGAAATCAGTAATACACCATAAATGACATGTAAAAAGTGCATGAAATGTGATCTATATCAAGTTACTATATGATGCATGAGATGGAATACCCTCATCTCATCGGGTTGCAACAGATATATAACCTCAATAATATCAACAATAATAGCAAAAAACATGTGAATCACCCAACAGTGAAATAAAACCAACTGTAATAATTGAAAAATAAAAAAATTTCAATAATCGAGGTAAATTTGCTTTTCCCTGTACACATGTTAGATACTCCCAAACAAAAAATATTACCAATTACCTATTCTATCCTATCCCTTACTATAGGCTCCAAACAGTATGTCAAAAAGAAAATAATCCCTCTGATACCACTTTGTAACATCCTGGTTCTAGGAGCCACCCAGTGGTGCCCTGTACCCGGTTGGTCACATGGACTCAAGCTCATTTACACAAATAGCAGAGGCTACTGACTAGAAGTGAGGTACTTGGGTGTGATAGTGGAGAAAAAATTCCCTCATTGGCAGAGTAATTCCGAAAAAATAACCAGATAAAAATAGCGGAAGCAGTAATAACATGAAAAAAGTAAACAATAGAAGACTGGAAGTAATAAACAATTGGAGCACATATATTTAAATTGTGCATGATACATATGTCTAGAAAAGCATCCAAACTATTCAAAATACTGGAATACAATATTAATTCAATGTACAAATAAAACAAATAAACTCCCGTAGTATCACAAGCCTCATCTTGGTCCCATGCTCTCCATCTCCACATCAATCAAGTACCTGAAGTAGAATGGAACTTTCCATTATCTATACTTGCAACAGTATAATCTGTTTAGGCCTAAAAGAATGACCCAAATAGGGTTTGAGATGAATCCCAGTAGTGAACCACCAAAATATTTGTGCCTAATAGTCATTGAATATATATGGAAGTCAATGAGAAAAATAAAGTACTAAACAAGGATGTACCCAAAAGTAAAAAATCCTATAGTTTCAATTACATTCATTTTCATATATCAAGTAAGAAACTAATCAAATACAGGTAACCCTCTGGGATGTACTCAAAGACTATCCCCTCTGGTTCAAACAATCAAACACAACCAACTCTCTAGGAATCACTCACAGTCTAACCCCTCTTGTTCAGATTTATAAAAGACTATCTAAGGAAGCACTCACCGTCAATTCAACATGTAGTCTCATATCAGTAACTATAAACACTCTAAGGAATCACTAAATGTCCAATTCCACCATTGGTCTCACAACGTGGAACTATAGAAACTCTAAGGGAGCACAAAGTCCACCCCTTATGGTCTCACAACATAAAAGTAAACAAACACTTTGTAGAAGCCCTCAACTTCCATTCTCCCTAAAGTCTACTACACCAGGTTCGCACAGCCCTGTGTAAGTCAATCATGCACAGCGATGTTCAACAGAAAAAGTAAAGCTTAATAATTACTTCGCTAACAACTTTCAAGAACTACATGGCTAAACAAATACCAGCATATAACAACAACAGATAATATCACTCCATCTTAACAACACTAGGCATGGAAAACTAGTAGCCTAATCAACAAAGCTTGACCAAATGGTTAATATCAAAACAAACATGGAAAAAACATCTATAGCATGGAAAATAACCCTATTCATAATCAAATAACCTCTACTTAGGTGAACAAGGCATAACATGCATTAACAGGGCTAAAATCCCTAAATACATAGTACCCTATTCTAGGGTATTGGGAACTTTTGAACATAATAATCAAAGAATAACTACAGAAAATCACAAACCACCTACCTCAATGTTGTACGATCGATATAATCCAACATCAGCCCTTTAATTGACCTAGAATGTGGTAGATCTACAAAAACATATAAAACATTTAACCAAGGTTGTCTTACAAAAGAAGAGAAATCAAGGAATGAGGCTCTAGAAGAAAGAAGAACTCACTGTGGTGATTCCAACGCAATCGACGATAGTCGATTCGAAGAAAGGATGAACAATCAGGGGCTTGGGGAAGAATCATGCTCCTCAGTCGCTCCTAGATGAGACATCGTTAGAAGAAGAATGTTCTTCCAATTAGACGTGACCCCGATTCATTTAACCAATTAAAAAGAAAAGTACAAGACATGTACTTTAAAAGTACACGGTGTGTCCTTTACAAGTACACGACATGTATATGCCTTTATCAGGCCTCGCTTTAGGTGGTTTATAGGTCACCCCACATGCCCATGTACTCGGCTGTTACATGGCTAGTATACAGTCACCTGCAGAAAATGAGTACACAACATGTACTCCTAAGTACACAACGTGTACTCCTTAAATTTCTAGAAACTCCTCTTTTTTCTCAAAACACTAGAAAAATAGGATCCATACCTAAAAATATGATCTGGGTTCTTACAATATTCATCTAATAATATTGAAATTTTATGAATGAAAAATATGGGTTTCCATAGTTGGTACCATATAAGGGACTAGGGTTATAAAACTTTGGTTAAAAAATTATATATATGAATATGTTTTTGATATTATCATAATGTTTTGTTAAGGTAGACATTATGTCATTTTCTTAAGAATACATTCTTTTTGGATACTATAAGTGGGCGTGGTTTTGGAATAGATGCATATAGGTGTAACAAACCTTAAAAATGTTGGTTGAGTATGAATCAAAAATTATTCTAGTTAATGGTGAATGATCAATTACTATAGACCTGGTTTGATACTCCTAGAGGATATTATTGTCTTAATTTATATTTTTTATGAAACAATATGATGGATTTGAATAGATGTTGACCATGAATGACTAATGTAAAACCCAAGTAATCATTGATTAAAAATAAGGTTTCATGAATTAGACCTACTATGAATGATTTTTTATGATTATATGATTTATTACTATGATTATTGTTTCTCACACTATGTTTTTTTGGTTTAGTTAATTGGTGGAACTAGGATATATCTTATTAACACTGAATGTTATAGACAATAGAATGGTTTTTATCATGGAAAGAAAAATAAAATGAGTGCTTGAATGTGAAATATTGTTCTATGACTAATTATATATTTTTTATATTATTGAAAACCTTAAATTGGGTAAGATTTTAGACACACCTAATTAGATAAAAATGGTGTTTCGTGGGAGTTCAGTTGATGCAAACCATGAAGGATTGATGATTCAGCTTCATACAGTCATGAATGTGGGAAAAACACCTAGGTAAATGTATCAAATGAATTGAAAGATGTTTTATGTAGAAAAAACAAGGGTACATATCAAGTAATTTAAAACTAAAAATAAAGGGTTCGATAGAGAGAAATAAAGTACATATTAAATTTTCATTTATAGCTTTATGTATTATGTGTGGGGAACATGGAAATTGTTGGAGTCAATGCCCTAATCCAAAGGTGAACTCCAAGACCAAGGAAGGGACTATGTTCTTCCAATCATAAAATATGTATGATTTAAGTTTTTATGTATTAAGATTCAATAATTTTGTTGTAATTTTTTTTATTAATGATATTCTAGTTATATAATCTTTAATATCAAAGGATTCTTTTGATTTATTTTTGGTATAAGTATTTTCAAGAACATATTGAATGATACCAAAAATATTAGAATGTGGATTAATGGTAAGGTATTATTTTAGGGAAAGAACATGATTAAGGGATAAGTAATAGTTATTATGTTTCTAATGTTGAGATAATAATTTTTATCATGGATATATAGATGATTTATATTTATAATGTAAATTGGATAATATCAATAACCCTAATTTTTTTTAGTGACTTGATGAAATGTTATTTTTTATTATATTTGATAAAGTTTATTTAATTTTTAGATTTATAGAATATATTTTATAGCTAGTGATTTTTTAGGGAATAATGATAGAGTAAATTTCTAAAAGTATATATATTTTCCCAGAGGTTTTATAGTCATTTAAGTTATTTTAGGAAAGGATTCGAAAGTTTTAAGAGAATATATATTCAAGGAATTGACATTTTTGGTGTGTGAAATTATTAGATACATCATTTTTTAATGATAAATTCCAAATATTATCTTGGAAAAAAACATGTGATGAAATCTTTTGGACTTTTGGGTTTTGAATATGGTTATAAATATCTTGGAGAAATCATAAGGCTTACTATTTATGGAATGGTTTGAGTTGAACTTTGGGTGTTATTGTTGAGGTTTTAGCGATTAATGTTTCATATTTATCCATATTTGATAACTTTTTCAAAAAAATTTGGTTTTCTTAAAAAAAGATATAGGAGGAATGAATTATCATTTTTATGGATCTTTTGATTAGTTAAAATTTAATTTCAGTGCTTCTGTAATGAAGATTTTATTTTGAATAATGATTTATTGGACTAAGAGATGAAGTAAAAATTGATCAAATAACAACCAAGGGATGAAATTTTTCCTATGAAATAGAAATATATCAAGTAAGTGTATTTTCTCATGTTCTATATTCTGATAGTAAAATAATCTATACACTTTAGTAAACTGATCTTAAAATATAAATTTTATTCTTTAACCTTAATTGATGACGAATTTATGGTCTTTGATCCACTCATCAATTTATGGTTTTGTGGTTATTAACATTCTCATGTCCATGTTCTCTATCACTCATTATTAATCCTCAGATGCTATTTTTATCTTATATGTATATATTTTAACTTCTTACCAAGGTTATAATTGTCTAGTAACACAATTATATATCATATTAGGTAACCATTATGTTTCCAACTTCTCATTTTCAAAAGAATTTATATTATTCCTTTATACAATGTAGGTTTTAAAAAATGGTATTTACAATTTTGATCCATTGATGAATGAGAAAAAATTATAAGAAAAAAATTATATTTATAGTGGAGGGAGAATGAAACACCCTAAAAAAATAGTTTAAAATAATAATAAGCTTGATAGGTTTCTTAAAATGCAACACTGAGCTTAAAATGAATTGTGATATACTATACATATATTATTATTTAAATGTGACCATTGTATCCTTGCTGTTGAATTGGTCGGTATGAATATGAGTAACTGCGTTATGAAATATATGTATAATATTCTTAATCAATATTAATGTATTGATATATTCTTTGGAAATAAGAACTTAATTTTTATTAATTTTTTTTGCTTCAAAAGTACTTTTGCTTCCAAAAATGGTTTTTTTACATTTTGTGACTAAATATTATAATCAATTTACATAAATATTATATGTTTTATTTTATAAAATTAACATCATTTTTGAAATAAAAATATCAAAATTAACTTAGGGTGATATTTTGCGTTTTTTTGAAATGATTAAGTTTTCAATGAATTGTGAAAAAAATAATTTTTCAAATAATGTCATTTATTTTCATTAAATAAAGTAATTTTAAAGTCTTATTCTATTATGGATTATTTATTAATGTTAAATATGATCCAATTTATTTATAATAATCTAATTAACCACATTTTAGTTAGTAATATTCATTATTTTTATTCATGTTAATTTTTATGATTACAAACACATTTGTCTAAAAACTATTTTTGGTTGTTTTTTAAATAGTGATGACTTGGTAAAAAGAAAAAAGAACAAAAATATATTAAAATTAAAATAAAAAGTTAAAATATTCTAAGAGTGTGAATTTTATTTTTATACTTTTCAAACAATAGAATAAGATCTGTTGGATGGCTATCTATCCATCTGATACTGTTGTTAACTCATTTTTTGGAAACAACATCTACCATTGAATTCGCCTTGCTGTAAGCATGATTTATAATATGATTGATCTCATAAAGGTGTTGGAGGCCGTCCATCCATCTATCTGTGAGAGGAAAATAAAGGTGCACCGTGCCATTATGGAGTTCTTACATGATGGTACTAGAGACTCTTTTAATCCATATGTTATTATAATCTATTTTCTTAATATGATCAGCCAAAATGATGAAGCTATACATATCATATTTTAAAGATGAGGATATACCACAAAACTATAGTAAAATCCAAGAATATTTCAATTGTGGTCTCTTCACACCGCTCCACAGCTTGATGGGCCAAGGTTTCCTTTTGAGGCACTATCCCCATTTATTTTGATCCAATCGAGGATATTATGTTACCATAAAATATCCAGAATACCCTTCGGTTGGATGATAGATCCTTATATTCCATGACAAAAAAGAATAATAAGATCCTTAATGGATTTGTGGCTGGTACTTGTTTGCATCATTCCAGCTTCTTTGATCAATGTGAATATCTCTACTTGAGCTTCCTAAAAATTCAAGGCAATATTGTGATGAATAATCAAATTTTTATAATACCAGATAACATGCATCATCTAGGAAACAACATCAATAAATATCTATATGATCTTTAGAGAAGTGTCCATAACATTTAATCAATGAAGATGTGTCCAAATGGAGTCTATATTTATCCATATGGAACAAAAAATGTCAAAAACGTATTTCCATAAAGAGGAAGTAGTAGAAAAAGAGAAAAATAGATGGTTTGCATCCTCTATATGTTGACTACATATGAAAAATTTAGAGCAGAGTTTAATACCAAATAATTAAAGACAGAAATCAATGGGAACTCTATTGTGGGCTACTCTCTAGACAAGGGTGAATATGGAGGGTATAACCCATGGATTGTCAAATTTCCTTAACTAATAAAATTCTTGATTTTCATTAATAAAATTATGATTTTAGTAAATCATGGAGTTAAAAATATTATTTTTTATGGTTCCCAAACTAAAAAATCATCAGTATTATTAAAAGGATAATTTTTCATAATGATGCTAATATCATTGGGTAAATCCAAATTAGGAGGGAGTATACAATCATTTCTAGAAATACTAGTACCAAAAGGCAATTTCTTAGGGTAATCCATAGTGAGAAGAGGAAGATAATTATATTTATACAACCAAAACTTCAAAGAAAATTCTTTATTAATTATCTATCTATATTGAGAAATAATCTTGGAAAAATAATGCATAATGGAAAGACATATTGAGGAATCCATATAAATATGATTTCCTTTTTTTTATTTTATTATAAAACATAATTCTAAGGAAATTAAAAGTCAAGGAGTTATTATTTATAAGGTTCCAAGTGATTATATCCAGAAGGGATTCATTAAAATGACTAAGGTTCTTAATACCAATACCACTATTAATGAGGGGATTACAAAAATTGGTCCAAGGAACCATTAAAATCTCTATATAAAGAGTGATTCCACTCGTTTTTTATACAAAAATTAATATTTTTAATCAGAACAATAGACCATTTATAAACCATCATATAATATACCTTTTTAGAAACAACATTGTATTTGGATATAATTTTTTTTTCTAATCATAGAAAAATATTTTCATTTCTGTGTAGAGAGTTAGTTTTTAATTTGATCAATAATATTAGAAAAATAGGTAATTATAGTATTTTACACAAAATAGTAACACCATGATATGTGAGGGGGTAAGGATCCCTCTTTAAAAATGCTTATTTACAATTATAGATCTTCTTACTATGGGAAATATTTTTACATAAAAATGAACGATTTATTCCAGTTTATGGATTGACCAGACATATCTTCATAATGTGAGAGGGAATATTTAATATTTTGGATATTCCTTTTGTCTCCTTGTAGGAATAAAATGATGTCATCCACATACAAGAGATGTAAGGGAACAATCAAGTTCCTCAATGCAATGATTGGATTTATTTTACCCTGATTAACCAAATTAGTGAGAAGTATACTTAAGTAATCCTATGTAATAGTAAAAAGGATTTCATAAATTAGTCTCCCTGTCTGACACATTTAGTGCAATTGAGATAAACTTTTAGAGATCCATTAGTCAGAATTTAAATGTGAGTATAAACAAAGATGGATTTGATTTAATTAACAAAATTATCATTAAATAAAAATTTGGTGAGAACTTTATAAATAAAACTATAATGTATAATATTGAATTCTTTCCCAATTTCAAATTTAATATCAATGATTACTCCTCTATTTTCTTTATTTAAAATATTTTTACATTCAGAGGCAAGGAAAATGCAATCATGAATGTTTCTAACTTTGAGGAATCCAAATTGGTTCCAAGAGATTATTTTATTAGCAAGAGTAGAAAGCCTATTAGCTAAAAGTTTTGTGATGATTTTATAAAGAGTGTTTATAATGGAAGTGGGTATGTAGAGGTGAATTTCAGAGGCATTTTATACTTTGGGAATTAGAGAGTAATTGGGAATTAAGACTACTAGGAAGGGTTCTATTATAAAAATGGTTAAACCATTATACAAACATTAGTATGAACAGTATTCCAATAATGTTGAAAAAAGGAGTCAACAAATCTATCATTCCTAAGATCACTACCATGTTTCAAACTAAAGACAACATATTTGATTTCATAATCAAGAGGGACACTATTTAGAAGAATGTTATCAATGTTGGAAACTATGTTAGGAATGATATCAAACAATAAGCCCTTATTAATATCAGAACCATTTAAAATATTATTTAAGTAGGATAAAATATGTTTGGTTACACTCTAATAATTATTAATAATGTTATCCACAACTTTAAAAAAGGTTAGGGGTCTACAATATTTCCTAGTAATTTGTATAGAATTGTATAATTTTGTGTTTCTGTCCCCATCTTTTAGCCAATTTCTTTTAAATGTATTCTTTTGATGTATATCTTTTAAAGTGAGAAGAGAGTTTAGTTTGGTACAAATATCTTTTTATTGTTGAGGATTATTATAAAAAGCATATGTTGTAGAGGAAACCTAGATTGGATTGAGTTTGTCTTCTAGATAAGTAATTCCATTATCAGTTTTATTGGTTTTTTCTTTGCACCACCTCTTATGTTTTTGCTTTAAAAAATTTAATTTCATGATAGAGGTAAATTCGTCCTTGCCAAAGTTCATAGTGTTCCATATTTCTTTAACAATATTATCACATTCAATAACAGAGGTCCAAGAATTATTAAATTTGAAGGTGAGGAAAGGATTATATCTTCTTGTATTGAGGCTTACTTAAATCATATGGTGGTATGAATTTTATCAAATAAGGGTAATGTTAGAAATATTATCCAATTTATTAAGGTCTACAATATTGGTGAAGGATCAATCAAGTTTAATAACCACTACCCTATTGTTGTGTATTTTATAATAAGTATATTTGGAGCCTACAAGGTTGATCACAATGATATTTTTATCTTTAACACAATATCTAAACTCCCTAGAAGTGATGTTGGAGCGAGTGGGACCCATATTTTCACTAGGTCCAAAGATGGAATTAATGTCTCCAGTAATGATCTAGAGATCCTGAATTCTATTATTTATATGAGACAAAATTTTCCCTAGAGTTCTCATATCTTGGTACCTATTATTGGCATAAATAATAGTGTTGAAATTATGTGTATTTTGATAGTTTAGATCATAAGTTAAGGTTTGGTGATCGGTGTTATAAGAACAAACATCTCTTAAATAGAAGTGAGAAAAAATCCAACGATAATCCACTAAAAAGTTATTAGTTGTAGAACCTATAAGTGTATAACCTAAATGATCTAAAATAGTAAAGTTAGAAGCAAAGTTAATTTTAGGATCATAAATAGATTTTTTTTTGGTTTATGGGTGTGTTGATGGTGTTAGGGTTTTAAATACCCTGACAATTTAAATAGATTATATTCATTTAAACCTATGTTTGGGATTGGAACCTACATTAATTTCACCTCTATAGGCCTTCCTCCTTGATGATTATCATATTAGGTTGAAAATCTATGCACTTGGAATAAAGGAGTCATTATCCTGCTTGATCACAAAAGAGTTTAGAGAAATAATGGTATCAGATTTACCTATCTTGTCTCCCACAATAGTATTTAGTTCTCTACTACTTGTATGTATCATATTGAGATATCCTTTAGATTATAAAATTAAATTTTTCTCATAAACGACAATGCTATAAGGTTTCTCATCCTATCTTTTCATGCTATTTTTTATTCCATCGAATGTGATATTGTCATTATTTTTATGTCCCTGATCAAATGGGGTGTATGAGTGAATCATGTTTCCTTTAGAATATCCCCTAACTTCTCCACTGTCATGTTGAATTGAACCTTCCCCAAGAAGAGTGTTAGCAGTGAAAATGCTAATCAATTGTGCCCGCACTTGAAAATTGGTCACTAGGGATCTAATTGGAATGATAGTGATAGCCAATTGGTCATCCTGCTTGAGCATCCTAGTATTCTGTATTCCAATATAATTGTTTTCGTCAACGTTTTTTATCTCCTTCTCTATTGGGATGTGCGAGTGTTCCAGTTTTCCATTAGAAAAGAATCTTCATTCAACATTGCAATGCTGAGGAGGAAATTATATGTTCATCTCATTGGATTTTTCTATGCCAGATAGAGTATCACCAGCTCTAGCCTATTGAGAAGAGGTATTAAGCATTGGATTGGGCAGAGTATTAATACTAAATTTAGTGTTATATACTACAATATGATCTTCAATAGGTATTTCCTTATTGCTTGATTCATCAGTTGTGTGAACTTGCCTAGTTTTCTTAACAATATCCCTGAAAATGTTCTCAATATCATTCGTAATATCTTGATCCACAACAACATTTTCTTCATCTTCAACCAAATTGGACAAGGTATTTTTAGAGGCATTCTTCGATGAATTCTTTTCCCCTTTCTTTTTTACCCATTTTTCAGTGTGCTTTTTTGAAGGTTCAGGTTTCTCCAAGATATAGGCCTTCTCTTTTTATGCCTTTTGACTTCAATCCATTCTTTCAAATTAGGTGGAAGTACATATTTTTAAGCAATCTAAAATTTTAAATAGTGTTCCCAATAATATTACATATATTATAAAATGGAGGTTTACAATCATACTCAAGCTTAACATTCGATTGGTAGTCCTCATCGTTGAAACTAATGACATCTGGTAATTTTGAGTCCAAATTTGCTTCAACCATGAACCTTTTATATAATAAAAGTTCCACATTTAATATGAATTTATTGATCTTCTAGGGGAAACTAATCAAATATGTGATGAAATTTAGGATATATTTATGCCGTAATACTTAGTTTAGGCTATGAAATCTAATCCAAATTTTTACCATATAATTTCTATGTGTAAGGGGATTAAAATCAATGTCCCATTTCTATAATTTGAGAAATCCGAGATGGAGTCGCAGGTTACCTATTTTCCATAAGAAATTTAAATCTTTTTTAGAACTATGTATGATATGGTAATATCCATTTCCAATTAGAACCAATTTCCAATTATATTTTATTCAACAGTGGGAGATATGGGGTTTAATGTTAGGGATAGACCAAAGTTTTCCCCTTTTAGATAAGAAATTCTCTCCAAAACAGAGAACTTACACATATTTAATCATTGATGTAGGGATTCAGAGTTAACATCGATAGAGAATCCTCTATATTCTGATTTCTTGTATTGGAGAATATTAATCATGGTCTCTTTGAGTATATATGATCCCATAAGTGATTCTAAGAAATATATTATTTTGTATTTTGAAAGAAAATCCGTATTTGCATCAGCTTAGGGTAGATCTCTTTTGTTTGGTGCTTTGGTAACTTACCTTTAAAAGGAATGTTCCAACTATAGATGAACAAAAAACTTTCAGTTATATTACTAAGAGAGATTAATTTGACTAAAACAATCATAACTTAGAATAAATATTCTTTTGGTTCATTTGTGTTTAATAATTACATTTATAATATTTTAAGTAATGGGAAATAAAAATTTTCATTATTACGATATTAATTTTTTTCTCTATTAACATGGTGATAAAAATAAGTATTCAATTAATATTTAATTTTATTTTGAGAATAAGTAAATTATATTTATGATATTAATTTATTTATATTATTTTTTAGTGTATATTTACCTTAAACACTTATACAACATTGGCACAATGCTTGTGAAAACAACAGAAAAATAAAATTAAATAATTATAAGGCCATTAAAAATAATGTATTTGGATTAATTATAGTTCCAAAATAATTTTTTAGTTAACAATAAAATATTATTGATTGTTAAATGGATTTAATTCATATTCCATTTATTTATCCACATGTTAACTTCAAATTAATCGAACAGTCTAAAAATAAAAGTAATGGTATTTTATGATTAATAATATTTTATTAAATTTTTTAAAAATCATAAAAATATTGAATGGGGATACTTAGGATGATAAATTCTCTAAAATATAACCAATTTTTTAATTATGATCCAATTGTTACATTATAAGTAAAACTATAACTCTTTAAGATTGAAAAATTCATTACCACAGTTGGGGTTAAAATTGGTTAAACTGAAATTTAAGTTTTAAAATACCACTTAAACATTTAAAAATTTTATTGGTTGAGGGAATTAAACTATATTATATCTTATAATTGAAATTATAACCACATGTTACCACATTCAATTAGAAATGAATCTATTTTATTTACATAGTTTTATTAATTCCATGTCCTCTCTTTCTTCAATTATAAAAGGGCACCCATTATTTATTTCATTTACATCACTTTGAGCCTACTATATTGACAAATTCATACAAAATTCTATTAAAAAATAATTTAAAACTATTTATACATTCTATTTTTCTTAATTGACCATTCCAAGGGTCTATCATAAGGGATCTGAAGGAGGTCTACTAAATAAGATATAATCATCCTACCTGACCTATTTTAATTTATTTCTTCTTATAGCTCATTTAAATACATTTTATTCATTATAGAATAATATATTAAGTATCCTCAATATACTAATTTTTTATGATAATGTAACCCCCATCATTCATCCTCTTTCCCATCAAAGGGTAAATGAAGTATCACTCATGCATATGTGTGGACTATAGCATCCAAGTTACAATATGTTTCATCCCCTATCACCACAATTCATGGTTGGTTATTATGGTGGATTTAATATTTATATATTATATTTATGAAATAATTATACTTATTTATTTATTTTAAATCAAGTTTCTTCTTTCCATCCCATCTACTGAATAGTTATAATGTCACTTGTGAGTGAATTTTGATTAATACATCCACGAAGTGATGTGATTAGTTTTTTATTTTCACTATAAATTGATGGTAATACAGATATATTTAATAAATATAAATGATATATATGATATTAAAATTATTTTTGAATGTTTAATTATTAGTTACATTTAATTAATTCAAACTATCAAAAAGTGGAAGCATCACACGTGCATACTGTTTATAACCCATCTTCGTGATGGGTTGGTTTCCAACATGGTTTAATCAAGGAACCAAAAAAACCCAATGGTTCTCATTTTCATGATGTTCATGAACCTTATTTCAGAAGTTTTGTGGTCATTGGGAAATGGTTCCAACAACACTTAGGGACTCATATTATTTGATCAGATGGTAGGTTGGGCTCGTCACACCTTTTTGAGGGGAATTATTTCCAACTCCAGGACTCTCTTAAGATTTAATACATATTCATGAATTCATTATTAAATAAAAAATATAGACCAATACACCCTAATATTAATAATAAATTGTTAGTATTTATTGTTTATATAATCATTTGTATGAATTCGAGGTTCTTCATCAACAGAGACATCTATATGTGTCCGATGTTCCACATTAATGGTTAATTTTTGTATACTAATTTCAGATTCTTATGTTATTCATTGTCATGATAATAGTTTTAAGACATTTAGTAGGGAACTATAGAGTTTATCATAGTAAGAGTTTTGATGTTTTTATGTTGGTATCAAACCCATAAGATGAGCTTCCTATGTAACCTGATGCAAGGAATAAAAACTCATATAGTTCAGTGTCACATAACAGGACACACAATAGCTTTCAAGGTCATGTGATGAAGACCAAACCATTCCATTTAACATTGTGAAACAATGATTCTTAGGTATAAGGTTCTTAGCCAAGGATGGTATGTGAATTACACTAAAACGACTTGGGGGACCTGGATGAGATATAGAATTGTTTCAAGGTAACCTACATTAGGAATTTGAGATGATGAAGATGAAATGAGGATGAACCAGAAGTAATATGGCCTTCTGGGTTGGGGGAATGATCATACTAGAAATGTGATCCAATAAATATGATAGTGATTTGAATGTGTTACATTTGGACCTCGATGAGGCTTCATACATATCCCATGAACATAAGAATCAAATCCTATGTAGTTCAAGATGGTTGGGGATTATACCTATGAAGGAGTCCCATTTTGGTGAGTATTTTATTATGTTTATGACCTAATAATCATAACCTCTAATCCCACATGAATCATACTTAATGCAAGAAATAAGAGGAAGTTTAATATCTGGAAACCCACTCAATCTACATTATCTGTTGGTGGACTAGGGTGAGGATATGGAATATATGGAAATTTCCCAAAAGAGAGACCAAGGGATTACTTGATGAGGGATACACTAAGGAGGCATATTCTTCTTGTACATTAGTGGATGAGGATAAAGTTATAGAGGGGTAGTTAGGAAGAAAAATTGGGCTTAGGTGAGCCCATATCCTCTCTTATTTTAAAACCTTGCTAACCTATCATTATATATACGATTATGATCATCATTACCCTGATAATTTATAATTGATACAACTATGAGAATCCTACCTATTAAGTTAGATAAATGTGGGACTTCCTTTACCATGAGAATGTATAATTGAGATGTAACAATGGGGTTCTATATGCTATGATGATACATATCTGGTGGTTTTGTTGGAGGTCTGGATTTCCCCCTTATATGGAGGCTCCATGGAAAGAGTTGTCTTTCCATTGATGATACAAAATAGGATTGGTGGGTACCTCTCCCAGGTGTAACCTGGGTGAGTTGGAGGGTGCCTCACCTAGGTAGTAAATGGGATGATAGAGTTGGACTCTCTTGGGTGCTATGTAGGTGACTTAATAGGACCACACCATGGTGCTACAAGGGTGGATATATTTTTTCTTTTCTATGTGGTACTTGGGTGGATAAGGACCTCACTCGGGTGCTATCTAGGTAACTTGGATTATACCTCACATAAGAAGTACCTAGGAGAACTTGGGTGCTATAAAAACTAGTAAAACAAACCTAGGTGAGACCATTATTGGAAATCCATGGGTCTCCTTAGGTATATTCATAAGGGCCTCAAGTAATCTTCATATTATGAAGGGAACATTTACCTAGAGATTTTGGACTATGGAAGTGGTTACTTGAACTATTTATTTTAGTCCATGGAGAACCCTATCCCTTATAATCCCACAAATATACACTTCCTTTAGAGAATAGATAAAAACTTGGTGGGATTTGAAGACCTGAGTGAAGGACTCGCATGGTGGGAGCTTCAAGTATTATTTTTTCTTCTTGTCATGTAAGATGAGGAGCCTAAGGGTCCTATATATAAGAAATTTTGGGACCATAGGTGAAGGTGTAATTTGACATAGTTCTATCACACTATTTATTCATGCACATGTATTTTCATAGGGTAGATGCACCTGGTTGAAATATGCATGATAGAACTTCGTGATATGAATGGATGTGAAAATTAGACCTACTTGATGTAACTCTGTGCGTGGGTTGGCCTTAACATGAGACCACTTGGGAAAATACATTATATCAATGATTCCTTTTACATTTTCTATTATTTTAGGTATTTATTTTAAATCTTCTCATCATCAGGTTTAAAATTGATGGTCAACAAAATCCTTTGACTAGGATTGGATCTGATACCGAGGTATAAAAAGTTGGACGTTGATGAATCCTTTATTATCTAGACGCTACAGGTTCGTGTACATTCAAGATTGAGATGGATGGTCATCACTTCTTGAATGTTTTACTAGATAGAGGTGAAAAAGTGAGTTGTGAAGGATGATCACATAGGGTGAATATGTAGGTTCATCATGCTTGTGGATCACACATGTTCATTTAACAAGCTTACCATGCAGGTACTCATGTGTTATAAATTTCATGGCCTACCTGCAGTACTTCCTCTTACTCACACTACTCTTCCATCTGTCTTCTCTCATCATTCTAGTCATCCAATATGTCCTTAAACTAAATATCTAGATGTGTAAACATGGCATGACTTCACATGAATGACCAAACCATCTAGGAATGTGACTTATGCAAGTCCACTTGGGTGAGTGGCCTATGCGAGGCCACTTGGGCCAGTGGCCTGTGACAGACCACCTAGGCGAGTGGATTGCATGAGGCCACCTGAGAAAGTGTCACACGTGATACCAATATTTTTACTAATTTAATAATCTTTCAAACCAATATTTTTACACTAATAAAAATATTTGTATTTCCTTGAAAATTTACAATGGCCTCTCAAAGGGTTAGAGTTTATGAATAACAAGCCAGTGCATGCATCAAGTATATAATAGACCTCATCGGGCTAGATTAATATGAAGTACATGAAACAACTCTCTTAAATTTGGTGAATAATTTGAAAAAATATCACCATGAATTCCCCAAGAGTGATCATCATCCACTTTACAACCATTGACTCCTATATTACGTTCTCATCCCAAATATAATAAATTATATTCTAATTTCCTTGTTCCCATGGTATATGAATTTTAACACATCTACAATCTCATATAGGGGTGTATATATCCATAAGATGACAATACAATCATCTTGTGTCATGCATCATTGTATATTTGATCTAGATTTAAAGCCTCAAACTATTGATTTGAGGACACACTACCACTTATCTATCTTTTTTGCTTCCAAAACAGAATAATAAAAAGGATGAAAAAAATATTGAGACCTATTATATAGTGGAGGTGTTAAACTAGAGTGTATGTGGTCATATTGGGTGTTCCAAACATGAATTTAATTTTAGGTTGAGTTGATGGTTTTCAAAATTTATGAGTCTTTTTAGATAGATAAGATATATTTATATAAAAATCTATATATTATACCAGAGTTATTAATTTTTTATATTCTATAGACCAATACCTTTCATCTGAAACATAGAGAAGTTGGTACTAACTTAATGGGATGTTGAAAAAATATATGGAGAAACCATCAAACAGAGAGATGTAAAATGATATTATCTCACCAAAAATAACATGGGACAATGTTGAAAGGACTTATATTTTAGTTTGTGAGATGTTAGATATTACTTGGGATATCAGTAAGGAAGACCCTCGTCTAAGGGGGTATTTCCACTCTAAGGAATTGTTTCATGTTTTCTTAGAGCCCTAGGAGGATTATCCCACATGACAATTTCCAATGGGCTATCCTATAATGGAAATCTGGGTATTCCTGGTTGATTCTAGCCCATATTGGAATAAGGACAATATAACCAATGGGGGTATGTAGCAAAGACTGACATACCCACTAGGAAATGTGTCACTAGATTTATAGAAATGTGGTTAATCACCTACATGTTACCTGCTCACATATAAATTGGTGGTGTAATTCCATGGACATTTTTTATGGGATCCATGTTAGTAGATGGGAAGAACATAGGATTAGAAGATACCATATTAGAAATGATTCACTAGTGTTTCTTTAATGTGTATATAGGGAAGGAACCTCACATAATTATAGGGCCATTTCAGGTGTTGTGGGAGAATATTATGGAAACTATCAGTTATTATTCCATACTGAGTAAAAACAATGTTTCTAGAGGATGGATTTGACTAGTCATTCAATCTGTTTCTAGCATCCAACCCCTTTCTTTGAAGTATAGTGAAGTTTAAAAAAAACTGATTCTATTGAGATAGTTTATCTTCCTTAGATATAGGTATATTTTTATAGGGATGTTCATTGATGGTAGAAAATATAATGATGAAATGAGTTCATACATGATTGCTTTTAGGGATGGCATGTTAGATACCCAGAATGAAGGTGATGTAACTTGTGAAACCTATTCTCCTTATTTATTTTCACATCAATTTATGTGATTGTAGAAACCAACCGTATCCACTCCCATTCATTTCCAGTTACAGAATCACCCAATGGTGGCCTAACAACTCTGGGTCCTCATGTATTTAGAGGTAAATTTAGTGGTAATTAATCTTCTTTAATTTATTGAATCATTTGGGTTGAACTCTTCATATATTAAAGCCTATATTTCATCATATCCCTATGGGGAATTGTCAGTGAGCATCCCATGAGTTTCATCTATGACAACTGCTGGGAAGGGAAAGCGTGGAAGGAAGGACAAACTAGGGGTGTTGACACTAAATCTTCAAAAAAATATAAATGATCTCATACATAGGTTACAAATAAGGATATAAATGAAAGGATAAACCCTATTTATATTAAATGATTTGGTTGACAACATCATGGGGATATTTATGTGTGTTCTATTCAACCTTCTACTAAGACATAGAGGCCCAGAAAACTAGTAAAATTGAGAGATCTCAGGTCCACCTCACAACTAGATTGAGTGAAATTAGGTTACAAGCAACCTAATGTGGTTCAATTCTAGTGGGACCAACCATCTGACACCAAGGATCCATGGTTGTTTCTCTATACCGACATTCATATTCCATAGATTAGGAACATTTGATAACCCCTAAACATCACATTGATGCTAACCATATTGAGGTGAGGATGCATATCTTGGAGCTATAAATGCTCATTTATGATATTGATAACCAGATACTCTCTACAAGGAGAGTTAAGGATATGGTGTATCGGGGTTCTTATAAGGGGATTGATGATGAATCCACTAATGGATGGGATGAATTCATTGATTTTGGTGAAATATTCATTCTTACATCTTTATTAATCCTTACTTGATGAATTGTTTATAACAATTTATTTCTGAAGTAATATATACATTTATAATTTACAGGGGAGAGTGAGAGGTCCCTGAGATATAATCACCATGGTATGGCCTGACCGGCACCCCCATTAGGGTGGGTGGAGCTACTCTTGAGTCCCCTGAGCTATCCTCAAGCTATATAATGTTTAAGAAGGAGATTGTAGGATGGTATTCTTGAATTCCACCTCTATTACATATATTTGAGGAGGAATGTTATAGACTTACTCTATAGAAAGTGATAGAATGATAGATAGTAAATTAATTATCCAACATTATCCTTATCCATGGCGAGTTTCCAAAAAAATATTTATTATTTATTTTTCCAGAATAATTGTTTGATCATTTTTGTGGGTTTACAGATCCACCACCCCCTCCACTCTCAAGGGTCTTAGACATGGTCCTTTTATAACTAAGGAGGATATTCTAGATTAGGTGTATATTCCTATTGTTGAGTCCATCCCTTCAATAATAGAACTATCAGGGTATGAGACCACATTTTTTCATGTTACTGTAGATAGGGAATAGGATCATGGTAATTTAATATGAGCATCATAATGTGTCGTGTACAATTGACTAAATTCTATTCATTTCGATATTTCAGATTTACCATATACACCAAAGGACCTTGTGACCACTATCGATGGTCATGTCTCTAACCTAGAAGGGTATGTTAGGGGCCTTAGACCATTTGATGAATGTTATGGTGTTGATCTTGATTAGGTGGGCCATGAAAGGGTCATACCTATCAAAAAGGTGGCATACATAGATGATAGGGGATCCAATTTTAGTTATGAACCAAGTGTCTCAGATATCCTTACAGGCGAGTATGCTAATAGATTTGAAGCATCATATAATAAAATATTGAAAATGGAAGAAAATTTTCATGTTTTTTATTTTCATAAATCCTTAAAAAGGAGTTTTATGAATTTTATAGGTAACTGGAAATATGTGAGTATTACAATTTTATGTTTTCAAATATGGATTACCTCCTTAATTTTAAATTCTTAAATCATAGATCTTGACTTTTGTTTCTTTTTCCACAGAAAATATCACTGAAGTGATATATAACCATGGCATTGAGGTCTATACTACTCCTATTGTGGAAGGAGTATTGAATCAATGTCCTAAATTGAGTGATTCCCACGAGCCTTTCATAGTGGGTATTGGAAAAAATCAGGAGGATTATCCCCATTAGTAGATCCTGATCCACACTATTGATGTCGAGGATGCCAAAGAAGAATCAATTCAAGTGGAAAATTCCCCAATGGGTGAGTTCTATAAAATGATTTGATCACCTTTTAATATCTCTCCTTAATATATCATGATGATGGAGACTAATTCATTTATCATTTAGTGTCCTAAACTCCAATGGTTGAATATAGAGGGGAAACATCTATCCCTGCTCAACTGATTGTGCAAGGTGGGGGAGAAGCTACTCCCAAAGGGGAAACACAATTTTCCTCCATATGTTATTTGATTCTAGGGTATGTATCCTCCCATTAATGTGTCTACAAGATGAACCTAGAGTCTTAAGATTCATTTCATGTTTGATTTCACTTTATCTAGTGATAAATTTGGAAGCTAGTTTCAGAGAAAACTCTTCCAGATTTTCTAGCACTACTTTAGGATATGATGGATTTCATTATCACAAAATCAATCTTGCTGTGAAGAAGATTATTCAGAACTGTAAGAAATTGAAAATATCATGATAGATATAGGTGCAATTTCTTTAACAATTATACATAATTAGGGTGGATGTATCCCAGGTGGAACTAAATTATGCGAGGTAAGTGGTTGGGAAATAGTTCCAAATCGAGGAGCAATCCCTTTTGATGAAATGACATTAGGATGAGTTGTATTATTTCAAGGGATATCCTATCCAACTCAACTAATCCATAATGAGGGTATAGGTCTAAGGAAATAAATCTGTTTTCCTAGAAAAGAAGAGAATCCATCAAACTAAGGATTACATCACCACACAATTGACAAGGCTCTAAAAAATTTCATACAAGTCTCAAGCGAAGCATTAAAAAATAAAGTATTATGTTAAGGAATATCTATAAAACATGACAGAAAGACTCCAAAATGTGGATTCTCTTCTAAATTTTAATCCAAAAATTAAATGTGTTTATTAATAATTATTATCTTCTCTATCCTTGTTCTCCCTAAAATAAGAACATAATATTGAAGCCGGTTCTCCTAACTGAACACCCTTATTTGAATGAGTTGTAATTAGAATGATGAATATAGGAAATGATCTACATTTTGACAATGTCATGGTACCCTGTTCACGCAGTTTGAATTTTTCTTGATTCACATGATATACCCTATAAATTCTCATCCTTTTGAAATTTCCCTGAATTTTTTCTACTTTTTTTACAAATATGACTTATTGGGTAAGAATTGGTGTTTTCTCAGGTATCCTTTTGCTGGTTTTTAACTTAATAAGTATTATTACTTTTCAATCATGATCACTCAATTTTTCATTAACCATGTAAGGTTCACCTCTAGTGATATGAGACTCTAATTTTTAATAGTATACCCTTTTCGGTATGTCAACCTCAAGAGTACTATTTGATTTTTCATTATATGTTTATATTATTGTACGAAGGACTAATGAAAATAGTGTTTTTGGATGAATATATTTGACCATGACTTATAGGAATAATGAATCCATCATGGTTTTCTATCAAATAATGTTTTGAAATTATTTAGGTATATATATGGAGGTTTTATGTCATGATCTTTTGATTTTCAATTTGAAATAAATGACAATGGAAATGTTCACAGTGACTGACCGTGGATTATATTTGAAAGTGGTTTCCAACATGATGTTTTTGGGTCATATGGAGATTATTGGGCCCATGCATAAGGATTAATTTTCCTTTGGTTTACAGGACCTAATGGGAGAGACTTATGAAAATCTATTATCAGTCGTCTTATTCATAGTTAGAACCAAGGTGTCCTTTAGATTCAAGTATATTTATCACTGATGGGAAATTGGGGATTTTTGAGGATCCAGATTTCTCATGACCTTGAAGGGTGGTTTAGGAAAGGAATGTGTCTAAGAATTTATGAATCATTTAGGTCAGAAGTGGCCATGGATGAGAAACACCTAAAAAAATTGATTTGTATATAAATAATGGGGAATTCAATTTTGACCATGAGCTTGCAAAAGAGGGGTCCTGGATGAAAATTTGATAATTTTTTCTAGATCAAGATTGTGTCCATAAATAGTGCAACCCACATGTTTTATCTTCTATAGTAGATATTCCTAGAATAGAGATATACATGTTGCTATGTATCTCACTTATTTGAGAATCAAGCCATATGTGTTTATTGATAACCAATTATCCAAATATATCGAACTCAAATATAGAGAGGGTGAATTTTATTGATATATGTCTAGGACTTGGATGATGGATCATGATGTCACTAAATGTCTTGATGAAATGAGAATCAAGTTGTATACAGTTCTTTGTGGTGATGTAGTGGGTGACTGAAACCATAAGGGAAGGCTCCTCCCAAATGAGGGTTAAATCATATTGCAGTTTAATGCCATGGGACCAGGACACAGACTATATAGTTTAACATCTTATGACAAGTATAATGAGGGATACAATTCAAGGTCATTTATCTTTTATTGAAATATTAGTGATTTTCCATTTCACAGTGATCTAACCAAGAATGTCACATTATTTTTTTAAGCATGAAGAGGAGAAGTTTTAAGCCATAATATAGGGGCTTCTAGCTCCAAAAAGTGATATGGGAAAATTATGCATGGAATGAATGAAGAGCATGTTTTAAAATAGGGTTCCGACATGATGTTTTCAAGGAATACACAGATAAAAGAGTATTATCAAAAAATATTAAGGTGCCTATGGTTGAAAAACCCTGATGGGGGAGACATATGAAAAACAAAACTGGGTTGTATTTCTTATAGTCATACAAACATTTCCTCTAGTATCATAAATTCTATTAACATTTTCTAGGGAAAGTATATAGAGACCTATATTTCCCTAGATATAGATCTTGATTTACATAAGAGAAGTGCTGGAGTATGTAGGGAGAATTTTATACTAAAACCAACCAAGAATGGGGAAACTGTTCCTTGTGTAGGTCTAAACCATACATAAGGATAAGAAACATTTTTTTATAAATTTTTACTAGGAAAAAGCATGAGATTTGGGCATTACTATGTATTTATTCAATGTGATAATCATGTAACATGAAGTTTTGTGATAGATTCCACACACTGATCAAATTATGGTGTGAGGATGGGGACTTTTTTATATACTAGGGTTGGAACTAGGATTTGAGATCAGGGTGTCACTACATATCCTGTTATTGTAGGAATCAATCCATACATAGTTCTAGGATCATATTTACATCCAATTATAGGGATGTTAACCATGATGTTTATTATCATGTGGTAGGGATGAATGTTACCTGATGTGAAAAAGACTGCATAAAGTCCCATAAATGCTATCCATGTGTTTGGGAAATCACTTCAAGAGAGGCATCCTGTGTTTGTGACACAAGGATTCCTGAGATAGCTTCCCAAGTAATCCAATTCTTGGTACTTGGTGCAAGACTACATTTTAATGTCATGTTTTGAAGACATTGTCGTTCAGTTTAATGTCTTGTGACTAGGATGATATGTATCCTAAATTTTATGTTCATGTGATAAAGACCCCTTCATGAAGTTTAGAATCATGTGGTAAGGTTAAATGGCGTCTTTTGGTTTTAGGTCATATATGAATAAGACCATGGGGTTGATATTATTTAAGGTCACAAATATCTGACTAATATGAGGTTGAAAAGATGGCCTCACCACCCAATATGAAAAAAATCCTGACATTAAAAGAGGCCTCAGGGGATAAGGGTTGGTGAAAAAGATCTTGTAATGTGTTGGATTTGGGGCTAGGCCTAAGAAAAAGGCCATAAGAATTACTATATATCTTATAAGGGGTAAGAATCAAGCCACATGTAGTTCTAATGAAGGATATGATGGGGGTGCGGTAGGAGACCAACACTAATAATTGTGGTCCTCTCAAGCACTGACTGAAGTAATATGAAATTTTTTGTCATGTAATTAGGACATGAACAAAGAAGTTTTATGTCATGTAGAAAGGATTTTTTCAAAAAATTTAATTTCTTGTGAATATGACATTATGGAATGTTGTTTAGAGTCTTAAAACTGAAACCAAGGTGTCTTTTATTTTTTTAATGACTAAGACCATTGGTCAGGACTTTTGAGTTTTTATGATGGATACTATTATTCATGTCTAAAAATGTATTTCTTAATAATCCTTGTATTTATAGAGGTCATAAAAATCCATTCATCCATCAAGATCAAGGAATAAACTTCATTAGAGTGGACCTTGTGTATGAAACAAGGTCCCTCCCACTTTAGTTCAATCTTTTGAGGTTTCTTCATAAGCACAATTTGATTCTTAAGAATTAGTATTAGTTCTCTATGGAGGAATAACAAAAGGAAAACGTTCTTGTTAAAATTATGTACTATCTGATATAGGTGGAATTCAAAGTTATGCAAGGTATGTAGTGTTTTATCATCAAGTTTCTATAATTCATCCATCCATTATTGGGATTTATTATCTACATATAGATGATTGTATATGGAAACATTAAGTGAAGGAAAATTGACCTCAATGGGAGGACTTCTTCTGTACCATATACTAATGACTATGGAGTTTTCTATGTGGTGGAACCAGTTATAATTTGGTATGACCATAAGGAATATAAATTCTTTTCGAGCTAAGAATTTTTATCTTTATCCACTATATTATAAAGTATATTTGATAAGGTCTTGTTGAAGGCCTCTATATATCCATTAGCTGCTGCAAGATAGAAAAATCAATGGTTGGATTTGATATAATACTATTGATATAGCCTTTCCAACTGAGCAGAATGGAAATTGGTGGAATTTTTTTAAGAACTATATGAGGGAAACTAAATCTAGTAATGATATTAGCTTTTAGAAATATGAAAATATTATTTGTCCCAAATTCTTTGAGGGGTATTTCCTTGTTCTACTTGGAAAAAATATTGGTGCTAGGGAGAATATACTTGAACTGTTTTGATAGAGAAGGATGATATTTCCCTACAATATAAATTCCCCATATAGAAAATGTCCAAGAGTATTTGGTAGTGTATAAAAACAATGGGGGCTGATTGATGAAGTTGGCGTGTACTTGTTAGGAATGACACTTTTTAGTGAATTTTGATCAATCCTACATCATTAATGGCTATAATTATCCAATCCTTTGGATTCAATGGTAAATATTGAGCCTCGACAGGTGGGAACCAAATTCTCCTACATGTAATTCTTTCATGACAACAATAGTCTCTTACTCGTAAATTCACTTGAGATGGACTCCTTTAAATCCTCATTTATAGAGGGATTTTTGGTGATTTTTTTGTGTCATAAAGAGTAAAGTTAATTACTTTTTGTCAGGTTTTCTCTTTTCAATATTTGTCCAATAGGAGTTTTCCATTTTGAAGTTATTCCTCAATGGGAATCATCAAATTATTTCTAGGATCCTTTGGTTTATGGATGAAATTAACCTCATTGATTTCTTCTATATAAATATGAACAAAATGTGGCTCCATTCAGCGATGCACAATGCCAATGACTATTTTATCCTAGTCTAGATCTGCCAAATCCATAGCTACATTTTCAAATAAATCTTCCTAGGAATTTTATGATCATGGTATGTGAGTCATTGTCATCTCTAAGTGGAATTATGCCCTTATTCCCTAAACGTATTCAACCAATGGTATTAAATCATCCTTTTTAATGGAATAATCATCTTCTATCTGCTTGATTACCAATTATGAATCTAATTTTACCTTATTGTGGTTCAACGAAATTTGACGCTCTAGTTATATCGCTACAAAGAGGGCTTGATAATATGCATCACTATTTCTAAAACATTCTGACAATAATAATGAGTAAAATAAGACTGATTTTTTTTGGGGATATGAGGAAGAATCCCAACCCGACTTTATTGAGATTAGGGTCTTGCAGTCTCTTCCCTGGGGGGATTATGGATGCACCCTCAAAATACATCTCTGATATCTAGGGCACTCTTGAATAAAGAATATATATTCATCAAGAAATTTAGTATTCAACGCTATTGTTTCTTTAGTGGTATGTTTTACAAGGAAGTCTTCAAATGCCCAACCTTTTCCCTTTTTTTGAGGCATGAATTGAATGAAAACTATTGTAAGATGAGCTCCCATTGTTCTAATTGTCCAGTAAACATAGGATATCTAAAGATTTATTTGAGAGGGATATTATGAGATAAATAGTGGAATTCATTATGTTTTAGGTGGTATATAATCATTCAAACCGTAATTATTATCATCATAAAAATATTCTTGATATCTAAATAACAAGTCTCAGTATTGATCACGGTTGGACTATGATAATATAGTCTATTTTAATTCTTCGTGTCATTCTATTGTGCAAGTAATAAACTTAAAAATCATTATAACGTTTTAATATACAAAATTAGTGAAATTCTCTCAATAGGAGACATCAACAATGGTAGAATCATAATATATCTCTTGATACTATCAAATAATTCCAGATAGTATTCAGTTCACTAATATTTGACCCCCATTTTCATCAAACAGATGAAGGGAAAACAATTTCTTGAGATTTTTTATATAAAGTGTTGAATATAAGAAAGGTGTTATTTTAATCACTATAACTCTTTGAGGATTTAATGAGGTGGAATATCAAGGATAACCTTGTTCTTATTGGGATCAACTTTAATGCCATGATGGTATACTAAGAAAATTTTATATGGTAACCTTGAAAGCACATTTCTAGTGGTTCATTTTCAAGATATTATATTTCTGTTTATTTAATATGGTCTTAATATCAGTAAGGTGGTCAAAACATTTCTAGGATTTAACCACAATATTTTTAATATATCACTTGACATACCTCTCCAAAAAGGGTTTGATGATGAGAAACATGGAACATTGGTAGGTAGTTCTAGTATTATTCAAACCTAATGGAATTACTTGATATCAATACAAACCTTTGTGAAATATGATAGTTGTGTATTCCTTATATTCAATGTCCATTTAGATTTGGTTTTACCATGAATATCCATCCGTAAAAGAAAGGCCTAATAACCACCTATTTCATAAATTAGTTATTATATGATCACAGATGGAAAATCATCTTTTAGAAAATGTCATTTGAGATCTTTGAAGTTAATGAAATCTTTGAATTTACCATTTGTCTTCTTTACAAAGACTATATTGTATTTCCATTTTGGATACCGGACTTCCTGAATGAATTTGGCCCTTATTATCTTGTCAACTTCAGCCTCAATTTTAGCAATGTGAGTCAGGTGAATCCTTCTAACTTTTTATTTGTAACCCCAATGATTTTTTTTAGAAATAACAGGTATTGAGTGGACACCTCATGATCGAGGACCAAAATATCTATTTTTCTATAGGAAAAAATACCAATTTTACTTTATAAAGGAGTTATATACCTCTTGTTCTTCATAAAACTTAGTCATTATAATAAAAGTGGGTTGTGGGTCCTCTTATGGACCCATATTTATTTGTTTGAGTTCATAAATAATGGTATAGAAACATTACTTGAATGCTGGAGGGGAATCCATGAGGTTCTCCTGCTATTCCACTTACTCTTCATGTTTCTCTTCCTCTTCCTCTTCTCCCTCAGTCTTAGGGGAAGTATGTTACAAAGGATTCAACATTTTGAAAACCATAAGATGAATTTGATTCCTTCAAATTGACTAATGATGTGGGGTTCCTTTGAAGATATAGAGGGGAGATGAGGTATAGAAAAAAAGTATCCCCACTATCTCCTAGTGACATGAAAACTTTATCCAATTTATCTGATGATGATAGGATCTACTGAATCTTAGGGGATGGAATGAGGGAAAATTAAATTGGGTTTTACCATAGTTCAGAGAGTCAAAGACCTTTTCACCACTATCAGGATCTGTCACCATGAATGATATCATGAAGGTTGTTGAATATATACTTGAATTTCGACTCATATGTTCGATATGATTTATAGGAAGAACATATTATTTGATGATCTATTTGAAGGGATTGTTTGAGGTTATTTCTATACCATTTATGGAAATGACCTGAGTGACACCATCTATCATGCATTATTTACCTTCCCTCTAGTAGAATACTACTTCAGTATATTGCGATTAAAACGATTAAAATGGGCATTTATCAACATAAAACATCAAAATTTTCCCATCAATGTAGTACTTGTCACATTGGTGGTTTAATGAGGGGACTACCATGTGTTGATGAAACCATATCCTTATCAGAAAAAATTTAAGTCCATATCTTTCTAGACAACCTAAAACTCTGAGTCAGATGTGAGGAACTAAAATTGAGATCTCATTTGGATTATACAAAGGTGATTTTTCTCAATTTTGTCATAAACATGAAGCATTAGAGATGAAGGAGATAATTGGGCCCTGAATAGCCTAGTCCAAAATGTTTTTAAAGTGGAATGAGGTTAAATCCTTGTCCATTATCTATTAAATCCCATTAGATATCAATATAATTTATCCTTCTATAAACATATAATGGTCTGATGTGTCTTTGTATAATGACATATTTTTCTTTATTTGTAAAGGCGATAATATCATAGAATTCTTCATGATAAATCCTTTCATGATATAATTTTATAGTGGAAAACTTTTCTTCAATCATCTGATGGATCAATAAATCCTTTATGAGTGCTTCTGGGAGGTCTTTTGATAAACTTAGAGTTTCTTGGTTTGAAAACCCAGCTAGCACAAGGGCTAATTTATTTAAATTATATAATTTTTGGCTAAAGGGACATGCTTCTTAGCTTAAAATGATCCTTAATAGGAACTTTCGGAGATGTTTTAATTGATGCGCATATATCAGACCTTGGAACAGGAGTTAAATATGATCTTATTCTTAGTGGGTTAGGTCGAATAGGTCTTCCTACTCGCTGAATTTGATTGGAAAATTTCACCCCTTTAGTTGATATTCTTGGATAATTGGGTTATGGAGAATCCTAGAATATGTGGTGGATCTACTATATTTTTTTTGGGCCCACTAGAGGGATACACCATGTGTTTCGATGGAATGGATAGTCTTAGAAGGGACAAGGTGGGAATGTTGAGTTCTATCGTGACTACGCCTTCCCCTGTACCCTCATCTCCTATGATCTCTATCACATATTCCCTAATAGGGTGTAAGGAACTTGAGTTCATTTCCACACTCTTCATGAGATAAGGGATCTATTAAATTAATGGTATTAATAGAACTGAAGACTAATTATTCATCTGATGAGGATTCCTTCTATAGGGTCAACTCCTATGGTACCATTTTTAAGTCTGGTGGTGCATGTGTACTCTAAGATTTAGGCATAAATTCTGAGAGAGTCTTAGATGGGTTTGGCATCCATACAGGTTCATCCTATTATACTCAACTTTAGATTCTATGATTATGTTACTTCTTGGAGGACCATTTCTTGGAGGATTGTGGGAGCAATGAGGTTGGACATTCCATAGAAAAAGAATATTGAGCCATGGTTGGTTGAATCAAATTCCCCTTGAGTATATAAAGATATTTATTTGTTACATTCCTTATCAAATAATTATTTATCTTATGTTAAAATTTTATATAAACTTCTTTACACTCACATTATTCTTTTTGGACAGTAGTGAAAACACATGACACTTGTATTGATGGTTTTCTTAACTTCACTTTCCTAGAGTCCACCATTTTTTTCAAGTTATATTTTAAAACAAAGAATTCTTGAATGGTGTTCCACAGTGTTCTATGAAAGGTAAAATAGTGTGTTATGTCATTGAGACCAGCCAGATCAGGCCACTTGGGCTTTGGAAAGTTGAGTAGATTTTTCTACAAAGTATCTATGAAGATGCCATATACTTTCTCATCTCATAATGAAAAAAATTTATTCCTCCATTTCTCAAAATTATTTTTTCCTTTGTCCCTTTTTCTAATCCTGATGAGGAGGGTGTGGTAGCTAATGCTCAAGAAGAGATTCCCCATGATATGGTATGTGCTTTAGAGATGGAACTAGTGTAGAGGATGGATTATCAGTGATAATGAAAACCTCCTCTTTCCCTTTTATATTCCCCTGAGTTGAAATAATTAATAGAGATATGAATTCATTTTTCAAGGTAGAATATTCTAATTTCTAAGAGAAACTATGGAATGATACCAATCCCACCTTTATATTTCATATGAATGATCTCTAATCAAAAATCATCATGAATATTCTTTATAGATAAGAAAAAAAATCTTCTTAGGGAAGCTATAGGTTTAAGGAGTATGTCAACCTCGTCGCCTAGAAATAAAATCCAAGACCCTCCCATTATTTCACTATTTTGAGTTTGAGAGGTCAAGGATTATTTTATTCAGTAGTGTTAAGCATAATGGAAAGCTAAAATGTTAATGGATATCTTCCCATCACATGATTGAATGAGTCTAAAAACTGGTATACCAAATTAAGGATGACTATTGTAATGTTTATAATAAGAACATGAGTTTCATCTTTCCCTATTTCACAAGGGTTCCCATCATGGGTTCACAATGGGGCATTAAATACATACGATGATACTTTGGGTCCCCAAATGCATTAAATATTGGAAAATTGGCCCCCCAAAGTTTTCATGGGAAGGGTCGCATCCAACCATTCAAGGAAGGATTAATTTACAATTCTACTGATGTGCACCATTTCTCGACAGCTTCCAATCAGGATTCTATTGACTCAATAGTATTGATAAGTACCTAGGGGATGTTTGTATGAACATGAGCTTGAAAAAGGGTAATAAATTTTTTGGACTGATGCGAATTCACTTCCAATACCTGCGGTTGATACCCAACATTGGTTAACCTTTGACAGTTTTCATGTTTCAATTTTTGTTGTTTCAATAATGGAGGAAATTACTGATACCTTACTGTGATTGGGTTCAAATAAATGAACTATCTAGTCCCAGGTTATAGTTGGTGCTTTGGATATTATATGATTTATATAAAGAGACCTTCTTATTGAGGGGTATCAGTTGGGATTGTGCTATGAGTCTCCTCTTAGAGGATATACCCAACAAGAATATTTCTTCTTAGTAGTTTTGTATTTAATTTACTCATCTCCTACTTGTCCATCTCATTTTACAGGAAAATATCTTCTATCATGAGTTATTTGAATATTTCTATTATATGATGGGATGCAGTCACTTCCTTACCATTTTCCTCGATGGAAACTCATTGAGGGCGTGGTAGTGGAACCTTTGCACAAATGCCCATGTGTTTTTAGAGATTTTGATTTCTAGTACACACACCATTTAAATTTATCTTAGTGTGGACCGTGTTTAGAATGAAAACACCATATTCTCACTGATATGTGTTGGAATCATCATATATGGAATCCTCAAGAGTAGTTATGAGGATGTTCATTAATGCATAATGTTTTTATGTGTCATATCAGTAGTAAAATGATATAGGGGACGATTGACCCTAAGACATCTACTGAAGACACTATGATCTCTAAGAGAAGTTGTACCCCTAAAAAATCAATTATGATTGAAATCATTACTGAGAATATTCCCTTAATTATGTAATTACTTTAGATTTTATTGGAATAGGGTGAATTAAAGGGATCTTCCACACAAAATTTTCATAACTGCTCCTGATGAGGGAAATGGGTAAAGAGACATGATGAATTTAGAGGATTCATTTTATGGTTTCCTTCTAATGATAAAAAGGATGATTTCTGTTAGAGTAGAGGTTAAGGAAAAAAATCCTCAATCCCTATAGGCTAGGGTTACTCCCATTCCAATATTTTATTACCTTAAGATGTTTTTTTGGCCTTGAAGGGATAAGTCATGTTAAAACCCCACATCCATATGAGATAGGAATACTTCTATATCATGGTGGATGATGACTCTTTGGTAGCTCTCCTGATCATGTGCATTCTCATTTGAGCATGATACGAGTGAAACATATGATCTTCACACAAGATAATTTCTTTTGTGGGCATCAGTGGTATTTGATGATTGGATTTCATTAAGAGAGAAGCTTGATCTTTATTCTTGGATGCCTTGATAACTCACTCTTATCAGGCCCAATGTCTCTAAGATTTTTCCAGGACTAATTATATCTAACCAAACCATATTTTTTGTGGGGGATTATATCTGAGAGCTAACATGGAAAAATAACATTACATGATGTCACTTAGGGTAGATTTTTGTGACCAGTGAGAGAGGTAAAATGAAAAGCATCATGTTCACCCCATCACCAGATATAGACACTAGGTATGGAATTATAGATCAATTGATATAATTTATAAAATTCATTAAGGTATTTGATTTGAAGATTATTCTTTTGTTTTTCCTATTTTAGGCATTGTGTATCTATAAGGGCTGTAAAGTTAATTTAGAAATGAAGTACTTTTATTATATTAACTTGTTATATATACCCTTTGTAAAGAAATAATTTCAATTTAAGGTGATGAAGAGTTTTCCATAGGTTTAGATAGATTTATTATATGAATTATTCCAGTAATACATCTAAAATGTAAAACTAATAATTGGTTGATGACCAAAACAAGAAGGGTATTTTATCCCAGGCCATATTCCTTCTCATAAGTCATATATTTAAGTTTTATTACTTTGGATATTCCTCCTCATTATTGGACCAAATTTGGTGTTTGATGGATTCTTTGTTATAAACATTAGGGTTAATAGGGATATCATTCTTCTTGCTAGAATAAATATGATTGAGAAATGTCTTATAGGATTACCACTAACTCAGACAATCATTTGGTTGAGAAAGGATGTATCCTATCAATGACAAATTATCAAGAATTAATTGACCTATCATTCCAAGTGACTCAAAATATGATGGATTTATCATAATTTATTTGGAAAGGGGATGAACTCCTTGTAAAAATACAACATTACCCTCGGGTGGGAAATTATGATAAATAATAGTAATGGGAGGAACTTTTTGTAGTTTAATTTTTTGGATAGGAGGAAGGAAACTGTAGCTTCTACCAAGATATGATCACTCAATATCAATAACTTTATTACCGTAAAGAGAGACTTTGTGGAAAATATTATAGGGAGGACCTCTAGAGTAGCTGGTAGTAACATTGTGAGGAGGTACTTTGTAACTGTGAAAAATACTTCCATAATTTGGTAAAGGATCAGTAAGATCTCAAGACTCCATTAATAGAAATTTTATGGCCTATGAAACACCACATTTAGTATAGTAGGGTTTTGAGCCTGCTCTAGAATTTCAAACTGCCCAGGGTGGGATTTCTTCATTGATGTTCTCCGTTGGGAAGCTAACAATGTGTGTTGTGGATATCAATTTTCATGTACGAGAGTGTGTATGAGTGACTCCTATGTTATTTTCAAATCATGATGACAAGAATCTATAGTTTCAACAAGGATATATACCTGCCCATGAATTTCCACTGGAGTGGATCGATGAACCCTAGTTAAAACAGAGATGTATTCCCAAACTGTTCATACTTTCATTGTAGAATTTTTCATGTAACTCCCCTGGACAAGGGAAGATATATGTGTCTTATCCCAGGGAAATTATCATAATTCTAAATAGCCACTACAATTTTGGAGGTATGGTCATGTGTTCAAATCCTAACAAAAACTTTCGAAATCATTATATCTCAGTAGGTTAGTATAATGTGAGAAGGTATATAATCCTTCCATTACATAATTTCTAGGACATACTAGGTTACTTTTGTAAGAACCCGTATCTTCTTTTCAGGTATGTTTTCTTCTTCTGGCCGTTTTTGAGAAAAAGAGGAAATTCTGGAAATTTTCAAAGTACACACCGTATACTTTATGAGTATACACTGTGTACTACTTTCCCACAGGAGGCCATGTACTGGCTGTGTGGTGGCCACACACACGGCTGTGTGGGGGTGATTTGGAGGCAGCCTAAAGCGGAGTATGGAAACGACCATTACATGCAGTGTACTTTAAAAGTACACACCATGTACTTTTTTTCCTATTAAATGCACCGGGGTCGCGTCTAATCACCAGAACACTATTCTTCAAGGTTGCGTTTGATCGAGAGCTCCGTACGACCAAAAATCTTTGACAAACCCCCGAGCGAGTGTTCGTCCTCCATATCGAACACCGTCGGTTGAATTGTAATCACATTGGTGAGTTCTCTCTTCTCCCTGAGCCTCGTTTCATGATTTCTATTTGTTGAGCCCTCTAGAAGATTGTTGAATCCTTCCTATGATTGCTGTTTTAATAATCGCAAATCATCAATTACTTAATCCGGTTGGATTTCTCATATACATAATCACAATCTCTTAGTGAATATGTGTATATTGGTTGGATCATGTTTTATCTCTTTGTTATTGATTTACAAGTATTCTGGAAGTCCTCTGGATCAAAGGACAACGGTCGCACCAATCCATGTCAAAGGACAACGGTCACACCAATCCATGTCAAAGGACAACGGTCGCACCGATCCATATCAAAGGAAAACGATCACACCGATCCATGTCAAAGGACAACGGTCTCACCGATCCATATCAAAGGACAACGGTCGCACCGATCCATGTCAAAGGACAATGGTCGCACCGATCCATGTCAAAGGACAACGGTCACACTGATCCATATCAAAGGACAACGGTCACACCGATGCTGATCAAATGAGTCACCGAAGATGTCTCACCGATGCTGATCAAATGAGTCACCGAAGATGTCTCACCAATGCTGATCAAATGAGTCACCGAAGATGTCTCACCGATGCTGATCAAATGAGTCACCGATCATGACACACCGATGCTGATCATCTCAGTCACCGAATACGTCTCACCGATGCTGATCAAATGAGTCACCAAAGATGTCTCACCAATGCTGATGCTGATGAACTACCGATCACTTGACACACTGATAGTCATAAATAGCTGTTTGAATTTCTTTATCTTTATTTAATCTTACCAACAGTCATATTAGGAATATTTTAAATACTCTATCATTTATTTAATGTGTGTTGTTGGTTGTCAGGAAACCGTACCTCGTACCTGCAAAAAGAAATCATATCTTTTGCCAGAGCTCATACGTTAAATAAGAGCTTCTTTCAAGCTGAAGAGGTGAGCGCATGTGCTACAAGAAAAAGTGTTGAACACAAGAACGAATACGCAGAGTGCTGAACCGAGCTGGTGTACATGCAAAGAGATGACTGATCTTACAAGAAGAACTAGTACACTTCTGTATACCAGAGAAGAGATGAGAACAAAAACAAGAACATCACTTAATAGCTTCTTCAACAATATTTACACCTGGAAGTCAAGGAAACAGACGATACTCTATTTTCCAGACAAAAACTAGAAGAGTACTTAGAAAGAATTCTGATCAAACAAAGGAGTCTAGAGCTACACGGAAATCACTAGAGCTATTTCTAAATTCTAAATCTTTGCCTCTGTGATTTACTTTTTACATTTCGAACAGTGTGTGTTATCTGCTGTATTTTACACACACACTGTCTCCTGTACTTTAACTGGAGGATCTGTAAATCCTCATTGAAACTCTCTACATATTTTATTTCCCCCTGGGATAGTGGTAGAGGTCGTGTGACCTGAACAACTGATTGGTGTTGTATTTGTTCCCATGAATAACTGTGGTAGAGGTCTTGGACCTGGACAGCTGGTTGCTGTTGTTATCCCCGATCCAGGGTGTGGATCATATTTTTATAAAAGATTTTGAGAGGACTAAGTCTCGGCTTGAGACTGAACCTCTTGGTTATATCTACTGTGCTATATCTGTCAAAGTTATTATTTTATTCCGCTGCTAAGTTCTTTGAAACCAAAACTGTTTTAAAGTCACTTTGATAATTAAACTCGCAAGTGTTTATATTAGTTGTAAATCATTAAGTTAGTTTCAAAAGTTAATCAACTCTTATGATTTGATTAGCTGGGAAATAATCAATCCCTTGAGAACCTAACAGAACCTTTAATTTGGTATAAATTCACTACAGTTTAATTTTGTATTTTAATTGGGGGATTTTAAGACAAAGTTTTTAAAACAAAAATTTTAAATGTAACTCAATTCACCCCTCTCTTGAGTATCCACTCCGACCAACAATTGGTATCAGAGGTTTTAGGTGATTATTTAAATATTTTATAAAATTACTCTGTCTTTCAACTGTGATTTTAGTTGTATTTTAAAGTTCTTAAAATTTCTGTTATTTCTAAATTTTTATATTTAAAATATTTGATTAAATTTAGTTATCATGGATAATAGACTTGAAGGTGTTGCTACCAGTAGACCACCCTTATTCAATGGCACTAACTATGCTCAGTGGGAAATCAAGATGAAAATTCATTTAGAAAGCATGGGTTTTGATATGTGGACTTCTATAGAATCAGAATATAAAATTCCTACTACTGTTAGAACTACTTGGAATGAAGCTACTAAGACAACCTACAATAATAACATCAAAGCTATGAATTCCTTGTACTGTTCTTTAAGATATGAGGAATTTAATAGAATATCTGCTTGTAAAACTGCATATGAAATTTGGGATACCTTAGCTATTTCTCATGAAGGAACAACTAATGTTAAGGAAATGAGATTGAACACTTATACTATTAAGTATGATAATTTTATGATGAAACCTGATGAATCCACTTCTGACATGTATCTCAGGTTTAATGAAATTGTCAGCACAATGACTTATCTGGGAAAGGATGTTTCATCAAAGGAACAAATTATGAGAATTCTGAGATGTCTACCTGAAAGATGGAGGGGAACTTCTGTCTCAATTAGAGAATCATGTGATATTTGTGAACTACCAGTCAAGGAACTAATTGGAAAGTTGATGATGTATGAAGTGGAACTCAAGGTTAACAAAGAAGAAGAAGATGAACCAAGAAGGAAGTCTGTTGCCTTCAAAACTACAACCTCAAAGAATAAGGATAAGGAAAAGCTTCAAGCTATCAATGAAATCTCAAGTTGTGAAGACAATGAGAGTGATTATGACAGTGATGCTGAGATGAATCACATTTCCAGCTGATTTAAAATGTTTTATAGGAAGAAGAAGTTTTTCAGAAAGTCAAACTACAAAGGTAAGTATGACAACAAAGGACATTGGAAAAAGGATTGGAAGAAGCCTGATAAATCAGATGAAGTTGTCTGTTATGAGTGCAAAAGGAAAGGACACATAAAAGCAGACTGTCTAAAGCTGAAATAAAAGAAGAAGTATGAATACAATGATAACAAGTATAATAAAGCCATGAAGGCAACTTGGAGTGCTTCTGAGGACAGTTCTATTGAATCTGAAGTTTCTGAAACTGAACACAGAAATAAGGCAAACATGTGTTTTATGACAAACACTTCTGAGGTAACATCAGAAACTCCTGCTTCTAATTCATATTATTCTGGAGATGATTCTGAATGTGATAACATGTCTAAATCTGAACTTTTTGAATATTGTGATATGTTAGAAGAAACCTGTAATGAGCTGAAAGACAAATAAAAAGGTTTAAAGAAACAGTATGCTTTAACTGTTAAACATAAATATGATCTTGAAATTGAAGTAGAAAATAATTCTCAGTTGCTTAAAGAGAATACTGAATTAAAATTATCCAATGAGAAACTCAAGAAAGACTTAGAGAAATTTACAAATGGTAAAGATACTCTTACTCAAATTCTAGGTAAGAAAATAACACCTAGATACACTACTGGTATAGGATACCAACCTGTACAAAAGAAAATTACCAAAACTAGATTCATTCCTAAATCTGGACAGAATGTAGCTAGCTCTGGAACTTCATATGCTTCAACTAGTTATATTCATAGTTATGGATCTAATAAGGTTTATATTTTAAAATCTGTTGATTCTAGAAATTTTATGAGACCCATTAGACAAATATGGGTACCTAAAGTGCTATTGGCTAACCTGTCTGGACCCAAGAAAATCTGGGTACCAAAATCATTTCCTATTTAAATCTGTTTTGTAGGAAACCTTCTTAAAGAGCTCCTGTAAAAAGACCTGGTACTTGGACAGTGGATGTTCAAGACATATGTCAGGAGACTTCTCATGCTTCAAAATCTTAGTCAGAGTTGATGGAGGGTTTGTCACTTTTGGTGATAACTCAAAAGGGAAAATCATCAGCTTAGGCCAGATTGGTAACTATGACTCAGTATTGATTTCTAAAGTTTTATTTGTTGATGGACTTAAATACAATTTGTTAAGTATTTCTTAGTTATGTGATGATGGTTTTTATGTTAAATTTGAAAATGATTCTTGCAATGTTTTCAATTCTAAAAATGTTTTAGTGTTTTCTGCTTTAAGAAATGAAAATGTTTATGCTGTTGATCTAAATTCTTTAGCTAAGCAAAATATTACTTGTTTAAATGATTTTAATAAAGAGTATTGGCTTTGGCACAAAAGATTAGGTCACTGCAATGTGCATTCACTTAGAAAACTTTCTAGGAAGAACTTAGTTAGAGACCTACCCAAACTTGAATTCCCAGCAGACAAAGTTTGTAATCCCTGTCAAAAGGGAAAGCAACATAAAGTTTCTTTTAAATCAAAGAAAGAAGTGTCAACTTCTCAACCTCTCGAGTTGGTTCACATGGATTTATTTGGACCTTCTAGAGTTTCTAGTTTAAATGGGAAGCATTTTGTCTATGTTCTTATATATGACTTTTCTAGATATACTTGGGTATATTTTCTAGCTCACAAAAGTGAAGCTTGTTCTTACTTTATACAATACCCCAAGACTGTAGAGAAGCTTAGTGAACTTAATATTAAAACCCAGAGAAGTGATCATGGCCATGAGTTTGAAAATCATGAGTTTGAATCTTACTGCTCACACAATGGCTATAGTCACAATTTCTCTGCCCCTAGGACACCTCAACAGAATGGTGTAGTAGAAAGGAGGAATAGAACCCTACAAGAAATTTCTAGAACTATGCTTAATGAGTATGATCTACCTGTTTATTTTTGGGTTGAAGCTATAAATATAGCTTGTTATGTTATCAATAGAGTCTTGATCAGACCTGTTCTTAAGAGGACCCCTTATGAGTTGTGGAACCATAGGAAACCTAAGGTTAACTACTTCAAAGTTTTTGGCTGCAAAGTCTTTATTCTTAATACTAAAGAAAATCTTGATAAATTTGCATCCAAGATTTATGAAGGAATTTTTCTAGGTTACTCAACTTCCAGTAAAGCCTATAGAGTTTTCAATAAAAGAAACAAATGTGTGGAAGAATCTGTTCACATCAAATTTGATGAAACTGATCCACATGAACCTAAGACCTCTCTTCAAAATATTGAAGATGGTCTCTCTGGTTTGAACCTTAATGATAAAAACAGTGGACCTGTAGTTAAAACATCCAGTTCTGGAGATTTTCCAGACCCTGCTACTGTTAAACCTCATCCTGTAGATGAACCTGAAATCTCGAGCCCTACCTTTTCTAGATTAACTAGAATTCTGAAGAATCATCCTTTAGATGCTGTTGTAGGAAATCTTGATAGAGGGACAGAGACTAGAGCTTCTCTTAGAAATCAGGTTGAACATCAAGCCTTCTTGTCACAGCTAGAACCTAAAAATATCAATGATGCTATCAATGATGAATTCTGGGTAATGGCTATGCAAGAGGAACTAAATCAATTTGAAAGAAACAAAATCTGGAAATTAGTAGAAAGACCTAAGGAAACTATAACCATAGGCACGAAATGGGTGTTTAGAAACAAAGTTGATGAATCTGGAAACATCATTAGAAACAAAGCTAGGCTAGTTGCACAAGGTTACAATCAAGAAGAAAGAATTGACTATGAGGAAACCTTTTCACCTGTAGCTAGATTAGAGGCTATTAGGATCTTACTTTCCTATGCATCACATCTGAATTTCAAATTATATCAAATGGATGTGAAAAGTTCTTTTTTAAATGGTTTTATTGTTGAAGATGTTTTTGTAGAACAACCACCTGGTTTCACAAATCCTCATTTTCAAAATCATGTCTTTAAACTTTCTAAAGCTTTATATGGTTTAAAATAACCTCCAAGAGCTTGGTATGAAAGACTTTCAAACTTTCTTATTTCAAAAGGATTTACAAAAGGAATAGATGATCCCACTCTTTTTATAAAAAGGATTTCAAAAGATGTGTTAATAGTACAAATCTATGTTGATGATATTATTTTTGGATCTTCTAAAAATTCTTTATGTACTGAATTTTCAAAGGTTATGCAAAATGAGTTTGAAATGAGCTTAATGGGAGAGCTTAAGTATTTTATTGGATTTCAAATCTTTCAAACTAAAGATGGTATTATTCTAAATAAAAGTAAATATACTAAAGATTTATTAAAACGTTTTGGTTTAGATAGTATTAAGGAAAGTGATATACCTATGAGTACTACCTGTAAGTTGGATGTTGATGAAACTGGGAAACCAGTTGATCAAACCTATTACAGAGGTATGATTGGGAGTTTACTTTATCTCACAACTAGTCAACCAGATATTATGTTTAGTGTGTGTATGTGTGCTAGATTTCAAGCTAATCCTAAATAATCACACTTACTGGCTGTTAAAAGGATTTTTAAATATCTTATGTATACTGTGAATTTAAGTTTGTTTTATCCAAAAGGACAATCATTTGACCTAACTAGTTATTCAGATGCTGACTTTGCTGGATGTAAGTTAGATAGGAAAAGCACATCTGGAACATGTCATTTACTTGGAAAGTCCCTAGTATCATGGTGTAGTAAGAAACAGAACTCAGTTGCATTGTCTACCGCTGAAGCAGAATACATTGCTGCTGGTAGTTGCTGTGCACAGATTCTGTGGATGAAACAAACTTTATTAGACTATGGATTTGATTTTAAACAAGTTTCAATTAACTGTAACAATACTAGTGCGATCAACATATCTAATAATCCTGTGTCTCACTCTAGGACTAAGCACATTGATATCAGACATCACTTTCTAAGAGATCATTATCAGAAAGGTGATATTTCTCTAGAATTTATTAGTTCTGAACATCAATTAGCTGATATTTTTACAAAGACTTTATGCTCTGAAAGAATGAATTTTATTAAACAAGAATTGTGTATGATAGATCTGTGAAACTGATCTGTGAAACTGATATGTGAAACCGATCTGTGAAACTGATCTGTGAAACCGATCTGTGAAACCGATCTGTGAAACCGATCTGTGAAACCGATCTGTGAAACCGATCTGTGAAACCGATCTGTGAAACCGATATGTGAAACCGATCTATGAAACCGATCTGTGAAACTGATCTGTGAAACCGATCTTTCTTTATATTACTTTTTATTTTGTGATTAATTAACTTCTTTTATCTTTATTATGGGGACCCTAAATGATGAAATAAATGATACGTGACTATTCCTATTCTCCAAACCGTCGACCTTTCATTTCTTTCCTGCCAAACCTTATTTCCTCTCTTCTCCTCCACTTCGAACCTTCAAACTCTTGCTTTCCCCAGAATCGTCAAATGGCTAAGCAGAAGAGACCGAGCAAAGGATTAGAAAGTCCTGTACCTTCAAAGCGTGCTCGAGGCGAGTCGAGTAGTACCACTCAAAGATCAGTAAATCCGAACTTGGAAACTCGGATTGTTGCTGTAGAAAAGGAAGTCAGCTCCGCCTGGATTTTGACAAGTAAGTCGCTGTTGTTACAAGTTTTAGATTCACAAGGATGGAAAACCTGGTTCTCAGATAACACTCGTGTATACTACCCAAAGCTAGTGCATGAGTTTTATATAAATCTGCAAGTTACTTTAGACGGTGTCGAGTCTACCAGAATGTCTTCTGTAGTGAAAGGAAAGAAAATATCTTTTTCGTCTAAACAATGGGCTGAATGTTTGAATGTACCCCACGAGGGTTGGTATGAAGATTATGCTGGAAACATTCCTCCAACCACTAAATATTTCTCTTATGAGTTAGCTTTAGAGCTTTTGACTGGAAGCAGAGAGTCAAGGAGAATCATTGCATCAGAGCTGGATGGTGAATGTAGACTTCTCTTTAAGTTTATTCAGCACCAAATTTGCTCCAAGAAAGGAGATTTTGCTGCTGTAAGATACCAGGATGTTTTTCTATTGTTTTTACTAAAGACCCATGAGAAGATCAATTTGTGTAGATATCTAATGGTGCACATAGATCGAATGGTGAAACCTTCTAAGAAAGCCACTACCCTGTTCTATCCCAAAATGATCTCTGCTATGTTAAAGAATCTGGAATGTGTTGATGAAGCTGATGAGATAGCTGAATCTGATAGTGCTTTTTGTATTACCAAAAAAATTTGTAAACGGATGAAAATAAACTGGAACCCATGGAAAAAATGTTGGGTTGCTGATGAGGACAAGCTGTATGAATCTTACAATCCCACTGATCATGGAAAGAGGCCGAAGGGTTTGGGAGACCCTGGTTTGAAATCAGATGAGGAGCCAATTTATTCTGATGATGAAGAAGAAGCAAATGTTGAAAGGAATAAAGACACTGAAGAGTCTGGTAAACAAGGGATGGAAGAAGCTGAAACAGAAGAAGGAAGTATGTCACCTCCTGATTATAGGAGTGATCCTGATACTGCAAGTCCTAAAAGAAGAATAGACTTTGGATCTGCCAGTCCACCTTTACCCCCACCTGAATTAGAACCAGTTCTTGATGATGAAGCTAGTGACACTGAAGTATCTGCCAGTGACATTTCTGTTACGAATGGAAATGAAAATGGAGATGATGATGGTGATGATAATGATGATGATGATGATAACCGACCAGTGGATGGTCTTGCTGTACCTCCAACAGAAACACATCAAACTATACCAGAAACAGATGACAATGGCAACAGAGAATCTCTTGAAAATAGTGGAAAAGCAAGTTATGATAAACCGAAATATACTCTGTGTGCTGCTGTCTGGGATGATTATCCTGGTTTTGCTGTTTTGGGTTTAGAGTATTCTGAAGAAGAAGAAGAAGAATCAGAATCTACTGCGGTTATGATGGAAAGCCACCTAGTTAAGGCAAGGTCTGCTCATGTTGTTGATGCTGCAGGTGCTCATCTACCTAGTTCTACTGTCTCTCAGTCTGATTTTGAAAAGTTCAAAAGGGAGTTTCTTACTGTTGTGAGAGATACAATCAGAGAAGAGATTTCAAATGCTATTAAACTAGACCTGGCCAATACTGGTGAGTTTATTGGCGGACACATAGCCTCTCTAAATCAGATTCTGAAGGATCTACAATCTGGGTTAGTTTCTTTATCTAACGAATTTAGATCCACCATCTCTGGTATGATGGAAGTGTTGAGAAATCTGATTGAACATCTTAAGAAGTCTGATCTGAGAAAGTTGAAAGCTGAGATAACTCAGATAGTTGCTCAAGCCAGTATAGCCAAAGTAACCAAGATCACTACTCGTGAGCTAGAGGCTCTAAGGCAGATTGTGCATGATGAATTGGCCGCCATTAGGCAAGTTCTTGATTTGGACTCGTTGAGGAAGATGAAAGACCACAGTGATAACATTCATAAGATGGTAACAATATATTCAGCAGATGCCACTAAAGCTCAGAGAGAGATCAAGGAAAAGGTTGATCACTACTTTTCAAAAATCTAAACCAAGCATGAGATGACCGAAAACTTCAAAGTGTTAGCTGAAAATATGAGACTACCTCCAGTCACTCAAGCTTTCAAGACTCAAGTTCGACAATTGTAAGATTTTACTCCAACATTGGAACGGTTCATGGAAAATAAGGATGATTTTGAGAAGGCTATGCAGTATGGTGCAGAAGTTATTCAGAATTTCATAAATATTTTGAAGCCTTATCTAAATTCACAAGCCACTGCCATTGTACTTCCTAATGCTGACCCTCTCGGTGCCTCTGATGTTGCTCCAAATCAGATCTCTGTTGCTCAAGCTCTCTCTCAACTCCGACCAGTTCCTCAGTAATCTTCTCAACCAGCTTCTACAGATCCACAGTAAATCCCAGTGGCATCCTCTCCTCCAACTTCCAGAGTCATCTTACCACTGTTTCAAATTCGCCCAGTTCAACCTGCTTCCAAGCCTTCCAACTTACCCACCATTGATCCTTCTGACAAGGGCAAAGCCCCGTTACACCCCCAGAAATAGTTGCGCGTTGTTGTTGATGGGGTGGACCCTGTTGTGATTGTACTGTGATGTCTTATAAACTTTACTCTCTTTTCTTTTTATTCTCACTAATGTATTCTTTTAATCTCTTCTTTATCTGTTTTCCCTTCTTTTTGATTATCCCAAAGGGGGAGAAATCTGTATATCTATGGATCTATGGACGATATGGGGGAGATGAGAGAAATATGTATATCTATAGATCTATGGGAGATATGGGGGAGATGGGAGAAATCTGTATATCTATGGATCTATGGGAGATATGGGGGAGATGCATCTATAAAGGGGGAGATTTATATCTTTTTATGGCAATGCTTGCATAAGTATTTCAAAGGCCTAACTTCAGGGGGAGATTTATATCTCATTATGTGTTTATTCTTATTATGCCTTATTATTGATGGTATCTTAAATTTATTAATGGCTAAGCTTTGTGATTGGCTAAGATTTGTGATTATAAAAAAGGGGGAGATTGTTGAGCCCTCTGGAAGATTGTTGAATTCTTCCTATGATTGCTGTTTTAATAATCACAAATCACCAATTACTTAATCCAGTTGGATTTCTCATATACATAATCACAATCTTTTAGTGAATCTGTGTATATTGGTTAGATCATGTTTTATCTCTTTGTTATTGATTTACAAGTATTCTGGAAGTCCTCTGGATCAAAGGACAATGGTCACACCGATCCATGTCAAAGGACAACGGTCGCACCGATCCATATCAAAGGACAACGGTCGCACCGATCCATGTCAAAGGACAACGGTCTCACCGATCCATATCAAAGGACAACAGTCACACCGATCCATGTCAAAGGAAAACGGTCGCACTGATCCATGTTAAAGGACAACGGTTGCACCGATCCATATCAAAGGACAATGGTCACACCGATGCTGATCAAATGAGTCACTGAAGATGTCTCACTGATGCTGATCAAATTAGTCACCGAAGATGTCTCACCAATGCTGATCAAATGAGTCACCGAAGATGTCTCACCGATGCTGATAAAACGAGTCACCGATCATGACACACCGATGCTGATCATCTCAGTCACCGAAGATGTCTCACCAATGCTGATCAAATGAGTCACCAAAGATGTCTCACCAATGCTGATGCTGATGACCTACCGATCAGTTGACACACTGATAGTCATAAACAACTGTTTGAATTTCTTTATATTTATTTAATCTAACCAACGGTCATATTAGGAATATTTTAAATACTCTGTCATTTATTTAATGTTTGTTGTTGGTTGTTAGGAAACCGTACCTCATACCTGCAAAAAGAAATCATATCTTTTTCCGGAGCTCGTGCGTTAAATAAGAGCTTCTTTCAAGTTGAAGAGGTGTGCGCATGTGCTACAAGAAAAAGTGTTGAACACAAGAACGAATACGCAGAGTACTGAACCGAGCTGGTGTACATGCAAAGAGATGACTGAGCTTACAAGAAGAACCAATACACTTCTGCATACCATAGAAGAGCTGAGAAAAAAAACAAGAACATCACTTAATAGCTTCTTCAACAATCTTTACACATGGAAGTCAAGGAAACAGACGATACTCTGTTTTCTAGACAAAAACTAGAAGAGGACTTAGAAATAATTCTGATCAAACAAAGGAGTCCAGAGCTGCACGAAAATAACTAGAGCTATTTCTAAACTCTAAATCTTTGCCTTTGTGATTTACTTTTTACATTTCGAACAGTGTGTGTTATCTGATGTATTTTACACACACACTGTCTCCTGTATTTTAACTGGAGGATCTGTAAATCCTCACTGAAACTCTCTACATATTTTATTTCCCACTGGGATAGTGGTAGAGGTCGTGTGACGTGAACAACTGATTGCTGTTGTATTTGTTCCCACAAATAACTGTGGTAGAGGTCTTGGACCTGGACAGCTGGTTTCTGTTGTTATCCCCGATCCAGGGTGTGGATCATCTTTTTATAAAAGCTTTTGAGAGGACTAAGTCTCGGCTTGAGACTTAACCTCTTGGTTATATCTTCTGTGCTATATCTGTCAAAGTTATTCTTTTATTCCGCTGCTAAGTTCTTTAAAACCAAAACTGTTTTAAAGTCACTTTGATAATTAAACTCGCAAGTGTTTATATTAGTTGTAAATCAGTAAGTTAGTTTCAAAAGTTAATAAACTCTTCTGATTTGATTAGCTGGGAAATAATCAATCCCTTGAGAACCTAAGAGAACCTTTACTTTGGTATAAATTCACTACAGTTTAATTTTGTATTTTAATTGGGGGATTTTAAGACAAAGTTTTTAAAACAGAAATTTTAAATGGAACTCAATTCACCCCCCTCTTGAGTATCCACTCCGACCAACACTATTCTTTCTCAAGTTATATTCCGTTGAACAGTTTAGACATTTTTGTGGATCTTCGACGTTCTAAGCTGATTCAATCCTCGAGGTTCACATATAGCTCTATCCTAACAACAAGGTAGGTGGTTTGTGCCTTTTCGTTGAAGGTATTTGAGTATTATGTTCAATTTTTCCCAATACCCTTGAATGGAGTGTTTCACATTTACCGTTTTACCCCTGTTGATTTCCTTCCATGATTGCGTGCTTGTGTAGAGGTTAATTGAATATGAATAGGGTTTATTAGTATGATTTGGATGTTTTAACCATGCATGATCCATTTACAGCCATTTGGTCCTTCTTAGCCTTTGGATGCCTTGCCTATTTTCCATGCTTATAGCTGTAGAGTGGAGAGTTTGTATTCTGACGTGCTTGTTATGCTGTAGACTGGTTAACCAAGTAGTTCTATAGGTTTACTTTGTCCATATTACATTACTATGCTCGTTGACCTACACAGGGCCATGAGAACCTCGTGTAGTATACTATAAAGGGAATTGACTGAGTGAGCTTCCTCAGAGAGTCTTTGAGCACTTTAGGCTATAAGAGGGATTGACCGAGTGAGCTTCCTCAGAGAGCCTTGGACCACTTGTTCCTATAAAGGGAATTGACCAAGTGAGCTTTCTTAGAGAGTCCATAACTGCTTTAGAATATAAGGGGAATTGACCATGTGAGCTTATATAGAGAGTCTTTGAATTATTTGAATGACCTGGGATATAAGGGGAATTGACCGAGTAAGCTTCTTTAGAGATTCCTTCACTTTGGTGATATAACGAAAATTGACTGTCTGAGCTTCCTTAGAGAGTTTCTGACTACCTTAGACTATAAGAGGAATTAAAGGTGAGTGCTTCCTCAGGGAGTCTTTATATATTCTTACGACAGAACCAGAGGTGTTAGGCCGGGTGTACTGCCCAGAGGGTTGCTTGTACTTGTTAGGTAGGACCTGAGTGGATGTTTTTGAGTACTTCCCAGAGGGTTACCTATTTTTGTCTATCTGTTGATTAACTGTTGCTTGATGTTGAAGTTTAAATTATTTCCTACTGAGTAACTTCTTGTTTACTGCTTTCTGTACTTTACCTGCCATATATTCACTAACTATTAGGCACAAATAATTGGGTGGTTGCCTACCAGGATTTAGTCTCACACCCTGTTTGTGCCATGATTTTGGGTCCAAAAAGATTTTATTGCTGCAGGTATTGATAAAGTTAAGCACCCTTCTACTTCCGGTACTTGAGTTGCTGTGGAGTTGGAGAGCATGTGACCAAACTGAGGCTTGCGATGGTGAGGAGCTGTTTATTTGTTTTCTTGTACCTTGGTTTAGTACTATTTTTATTCTAGCATTGTGGTTTGTTGGCTGCTTTCCTAGATATATGTATCATGCATCATTTATATATATGTGCTCCAGCTCTTTCTTAATTTCAGTCTTCTTTTGTTTACTCTTGCATGGATTACTACTACTTCCGCTATTGCATGTTGTTTACTTCCGCTGTGTTACTCTACCAATGAGGGCATAGTTTCCCCACTATCACACCCAAGGCCCTCACTTCTAGTTGAAAACCTCTAGCATTTGGAGAAATGTTCTTGAGGCCATGTGACCAACAGGGTATGGGGCACATCTGGGTGGCTTCGGGAACCGGGACGTTACAAAGTGGTATCACAGGGATTCCTTTCTCTTGACTTACTATTTAGAGCCTTTATCTAGGGATAAAAAGGAATAAGTACTTGGTAATAATATATTCCTGGGAGTAGCTAACCCTTGTACAGGGAAAAGCCAATATACCTCATTTATTGCAATTTTTCTGGTTTGCGATTTTACAGTTGATTTGATTTTCACCGTTAGGTGACTCACACATATTTTGATATTATAATTGATGTTATTGAGGTTCTATTTATGTCACAACCCAATGAGATGAGGGTATTCCATCTCATTCATCATGTAGGAACTTGCTAGAATTCACATGTCATGCATTCTTGCCATGCCATCTAGGATGCATTAGCAATTGCATGTTGTTGTGATAGATGTTGTGTAGAATATTCATTCTATTGTGATAGATGAATTTATAAAAATTACTTTTGTTTGATAGGGTATTGGTTGTGTAAGTTTTTTCTTGAATGAATTCCAAACATTGGTTCTTGAGGTGTTATGGGCCCTCATGGACCAGAATTTGGTGGATCATTTCCTTGTTTTCCTTGTTATAACATGTATAAGATGCCAATATTTGATTTGTAGGGAGTATGGGCCCCTCAAATCAGAATTTGGCACTTCCAATGTTCATTTCAGTGTTTTTATGGGTCCTGAAGTAGTTTTTGAGGCTTAATGTCCAGAAAAACCCAAAATACAAGCCGCGTAGTTTTGACTACACGCCCTGTGTTCTTTTGTTCGGGAAGAAACTGTTTTTCTTAAGGACACGCCGTGTACTTTATGTACACACCATGTAGTCTCTAACTGTGTCAAAATCGATGTGGGAAGAGACATGTGATAGGGAATTTATTGTAGGAGAACGCCGTGTACCAGTTGAACATGTCGTGTAGTCTATCTTAGGTACCCGACCATGTCACAAACAACACGGTTCGATGTTATCCCTTCTTGTACACGCCGTGTCCATTTAAAACATGCCATGTAGTGTCAGCCGTGTAGCCGGCTGTGTAACCAATAACACAGGTTGGGGTTATCCTTTCACACACACGCCGTGTCTGTCTTGAACACGCCGTGTAGTTTGGGCCGTGTGTGAGGCCGTGTCACTAACAACACGGGCCAGGTGAAACATGTCTAGTACACACCGTGGCCATATTGAAAACACCGTGTAGTCTTGTCTTAGGACAACCGTGTGGCTTAACCATGTATAAGGACTTGGGCAGGTGAAGAGGATTAAAGTACATGTCGTGTGTTAAGACAACACGCCGTGTGTTTCAGGTGTTACTCGACCAGTTTAGGCAGGAGTACACGCCCATGTAAATGACATAAGGGAACACGCTGTGTAGGAATTGTACACGTAGTGTAGTCATGTTTTGTGAAACTTGAATGTTTTTTCTCCTTTTCCCTTATAACACTTCTAGTTTTCAGTCCTTGAAAATCTTATTTTAGGGTGTGCGCTTGACCTTGCCGAGTCATGAAACCGAGATGTCCTCCAGTTGTATGCTAGTTTCCAGGTGGTTATTAGACACCAGACATGGACGATCAGGGACTTACATCAGATCCTCTTATCGTGCCAGTCTTGGAACTAGCCATTATACCTGACATAGGTGATGATGCACTTTTCAGAGGGGGATTTTTGAGGATTATGCAGACCTTTTAGGGAGTGCCGCCTCCTGCCCTGTCGATGGAAGAATTGATGTGGGACTTTCAGTAGCAGCACCCTTCTACTTTCTCAGGGGATGGAGGACCCCAGGCTACAGAGTCATAGATAGAAGCCACACTGATGATTCTCGAGCATCTGGAGATACCTCTAGAGAAGTGGGTGAATCCTGCTGCCTACATGCTTTGAGATTCTGCCAAGAGGTGGTGGGATGTGATATCACAGGCAGGACGCCAGCAGAATATGGCTTGGGATGAGTTTTGGAACATCTTCTACGATTAATTCTACCCAGATTCATTAAGGTCCGATTGAGCCTTAGTGTTCATGAGTTTGAAGCAAGGTACTCTTTCTGTTATGGAGTATTCCTCTTGCTTCACTGAGATGTAGTGTTTCACGCATATTCTAGGAGGTGATGAGTTATTCCTTGCACGAAAGTTTGAGGATGGTTTGATGCATGAAATTTGATCATAGGTGAACATATTCCGGTTGAATTCGATATCCTCTATCTTCAACCAGGCGCTGATCACATAGAAAAATCTGAGGGATTCTGGACCGGTGAGACATGGTGGTTCGACATCCAGAGTTAGTATTCCTCCTATTGATAGCAGGAAGCATCGCAGGGAGTATGCACGAGGAGATTAGAGTAGGCAAGATACATCTTCTAGTAGCCAGGTGGTGTGCTACTAGTGTAGGAAGAGCAGGCATACAAGGCCACGTTGCCCGAGAGACCCACTGGAGTGCCGATCTTGCAGCAAGATGGGTCACATTCAGCACTTTTATCATTTATTCTCACCAGCAGCTGGTGATAGGGGTTCTTTTTTGACTCCTCATTCAGGAGAAGCGCTACCAGTTTCTCACCTATCAAGGAACTGTAGTTCTTCCGGCCGTTCGGACCAAGGTGGAGGTCATGGCCGTGGTATTCAGTCACCATTTCTTCAATGAAAAAAGGTTGGATCAGCTCAGAGCGGTCAAACAGGGTCACATGGCCGTGCCATATGCTGTACTTTTTCAGTGGTGTAGACCCAACAGGAGAAGGATTCTGGACCCTCTACAGTTCTAGGTACAATCTTAGTAGCCTCAGTTTCAGCTTCTACTCTTTTCGATACAGGTCATTCCCTATAGATTTATATCTATTGCTGTTGTGAAGAGCCTTGGAATCTGCATCTTTTCTTCTGCAGATATCTGGACACTAGACACTCCGTTAGGGACTAGAACGGTGAGTGTGTGTCAGTTCAAGGAGTGACCTATTGTGGTTGGTGGGTGTCACTTTCTATGGGACCTCTATGTCCTAGAGATGATGGTCTATGATGTCATTCTCAGAATGGACTGGTTGATTCACTTCCAGGCAGTCATCGATTGCTATCGTCGTAGGGTGGGTTTCATATCACCAGAGGGCGGATCATTTCTTCATAAGGGTGAGTGGGATGTCTAGGCGAGCAAAGCGGGCCTAGAGAATCATGGGTTAGGAGGAGTTACAACCCAAATTTCTAGTCTGTATCTGGATGATCCAGGGACTTCTCAGTTGGACTTTCCTCCAGTGGTGGATCATTTCAGAGTTGTCTTTCTAGAGGAATTTTCTGGTTTGCATCCGGAGCGTGAGGTGGAATTTTCTATTGAGCTCATGCACAGAGCAACACTGGTGTCCATTCCTCCTTATAATATGGCTACACCAAAGTTGCAGGAGCTCACGAAGCAGTTGGAGGAGTTGCAGGAAAAGGGTTTCATCCGACTCAGTACTTCTCGTTGGAGTTCGGATGTCCTGTTTGTGAAGAAGGTAGACGGTACCCTTAGGAATTGTGTGGATTATTGGAAGTTGAACCTGTTGAAGGTCAAGAACCGATATCCTTTACCAAAGATTTATTATCTCTTTGATCAGCTTCGAGGAATTCGGGTGTTCTCTTAGATTGACTTGAGGTCCGGTTATCATCAGTTGCGTGTTAGACCATCAGATACCCCTCTTACAGCCTTTAGGAGTAGGTATGGTCTATATGAATATATGGTTATGCCGTTATGTCTCACGAACGTGCATGCATTTGTCATGGCACTGATGAATCGAGTGTTCCATCCATACTTGGATTCCTTCGTGGTTGTCTTCGTGGATGATATCATGGTGTACTCTCACACTAGACATGACCATGCTACCCATCTTGAGATTGTTTTGAGCACACTGAGAGAGCATCAGTTATATGCTATGCTCTCAAAATTCCACTTTTGGAAGGATCAAATTCATTTCCTGGGTCATGTTATCTCAGATACAAGAGTATCAGTGGCCCAATAAAAAGTGAGTAAAATAGTTTCCTGGGAGCAGCTGAAGAACGTCTTTGAGGTGAGGAGTTTTCTAGGGATAACTGTATACTAAAAATGTTTCATATAGGACTTTTAACGCTTAAAAACACCGCTGACAGGTCTGACTAAGATGGGTGTAAAGTTATTATGGTCAGATTCTTGTGAGTCAGCCTTTCAGAAGCTGAAAGGGAGGTTGACTTCAGCACCGATACTAGTCTTTCTAGATCCAGGCAAGAGCTATACTATTTAATGTGATGCAACTGATATCGGGCTGGGAGCTGTGCTTATGTAGGGAGATGGAGTCATTGTGTACGAGTCTCGATAGTTGCAGCCACATGAGATAAATTACCCGATGCATGATCTCGAGTTGGCTGCAGTTGTTCATGATTTACGCTGTTGGAGACATTATCTTTTGGGGGAGCATTTTGAGGTTTTCACCAACCACAAAATTCTCAAGTACATCTTCACTCAGCATGATCTGAATTTGAGACAGCGAAGGTGGGTTGAGTACCTTCAGTCTTTTGACATTGAGCTTGCCTATATGCCTGGGAAAGGCAATGTAGTGGCTAATGCGCTGAGTAGGAGGAATCAGATACAGGCAGTTCAGGAGGACAAAAGTGAGTGAAAGCTTATGTCTATGTTCTTTGAGATGCATTTGGAGGTTCACGAAAGATAGGGGCATACTTTTCTTCCTTCTATAGCTGTTCCCTCTACTCCTCTTGATCGAGTGAGAATGAGGCAGCTATCAGAATCAGAAGGCCTAGTACTATAGGAAAACGTGTTTGGAGATAACCCTATTCCTAGATGGACAATCAGTGAGGATGAGATCATGAATTTCCAGGGGCGTGTATGGGTGTGAGAAGACATACGCGAGGAGCTGATGTGGGACTTTCATTCTTTAGTTTGGGAAGTTCATCCTGGTGTCACCAAAATATATCATGATCTACACCGCCAGTATTGGTGGCCAGGTATGAAGAGGTATGTTTCTAGTTTTGTCATGAGGTGTTTCACCTTTAAGCAGGTGAATGCGGAGCATCAGTGACCATAAAGGATTTTGCAACAGTTACCCATTCCCGAGTGGAAGTGGAATGACGTTGCGATGGATTTCGTGTCTGGTTTTCCAAGGTCGCCTTGAGGGAGTGATGCAGTTTGGGTTGTCATTGATAGACTCACAATGATTTCTCACTTCTTTTCGATCAAGGATACCATCAGTGTTAATGAGTTGGGAAGGTTATACATTCGTGAGATTGTACGTCTGCATGGAGTTCCAAACTCTATTATTTCAGACAGGGATGCTCGTTTTACATCTCGGGTCTAGCAGGGGCTATAGAAGGCTTTGGGTACACAGGTACTTCTGAGTACTTCCTACCACCCCCTAATAGATGGCCAGTCCGAGCATACGATTCAGGTGCTTGAAGACATGCTCCGAGCCTACATCCTAGATTTTGGAGGTTCTTGGGAGAATCATATACCTCTTGTGGAGTTTTCCTACAACAATAGTTTTCAAGAAACTATTCATATGGAACCTTATTAGGATTTTTATGGTAGGCCATGACGATCACCCTTATGTTGGATGGAGGTAGGAGAGAAAACTATGTTGGGACCTCATCTTATTCAGGAGTCAACAGAGCAGATAGAGTTGATTTAGAAGAGGATGACTACTGCACATTCTTGACAGAAGTCTAATGCTGATCAGCGAAGACGACCTCTAGAGTTTGAGGTCGAGGATCAGGTTTTCCTACATGCCACATCGAGGTTGGGACACATGAGGATTAGGAGACAAGGTAAGCTTTCGCCGAGGCACGTCGCGCCGTTTGAGGTGTTGGAGAGAGTTGGGACAATTGCCTATCGGTTGCTGTTACCTCATAGGTACCAGGCTATGCATGAAATTTTCCACATTTTTTTGCTTCAACGTTACTTCTCAGACCTGTCTCATGTTTTCCAACATGAGGAGGTTGAGTTGAAAGTGGATTCATCATTTGAGGAGCATCCTATCCGGATCATTGATCGAAGTATGAAGTTTCCCCATGGCCGGTATATCCCTCTGGTATGGGTGCATTGGAAAAACTGGCGAGTACAGGATGGGACTTGGGAGAGGGAGGCTGATGTACGTTTACAGTGGCCGAAGCTTTTCAGGGTTTCTTCTTCAACGTGGTGCTAGGGAAATTTGGGGATGAATTTCTTTAAGGGGGGAAGTTGGTAAGGACCCGGATCTTTTTTTCAGGTATGTTTTCTTCTTATAGCCATTTTAGAGAAAAAGAAGAAATTATGGAATGTTCAAAGTACACGCCATGTACTTTATGAGTACACAATGTGTACTACTTTCCATAGGAGGTCGTGTGTTGGCTGTATAGTGGCCACAAACACGGCCGTGAGGGGGTGATTTAGAGGCTGCAAAAAGTGGAGTACAGAAAGGCAGAGTACATTCCATGTACTTAAAAATTACACACTGTGTACTTATTTTTTTTCATTAAATTAACCAGGGTTGCATCTAATCACCAGAATTCTCTTCTTCTAGGTCTCGTTCAACCGAGAGCTCCGTATGACCACAGATCTTAGACGGACCCCCAAGTGAGCATCTGTCCTCCGAATCGAATACTGTCTGTTGCATTAGAATCACATTGGTGAGTTCTCTCTTCTCCATTAGCCTCATTTCATGATTCATTTTCTTTCTCAAGTTATCTTCTGTTGAACTTTTTAGACGTTTTTTAGATCTTCGACGTTCTAAGGTGATTCCAGCCTTGAGGTTCACATATAGAAATATAATAATACCAAGGTAGGTGGTTTGTTCCTTTCCATTAAATGTATTTGAGTATTATGTGCAATTTTTCCTAATACACTTGAACGAGGTATATCACATTTACCGTTTTACCCCTATTGATTGCCTACCATGCTTGTGTTCTTGTGTAGAGGTTAATTGTATATGAATAGGGTTGATTACTATGCTTTGGATGTTTTACCCACACATGATCCATTTATGACCATTTGGTCCTGCTTAGCCTTTGGCTGCCTTGCCTGTTTTCCATGCCTGTTGCTGTAGGGTGGAGAGTTTGTACTATGACATGCTTGTTATGCTATAGTCTGGTTAGCCAAGTAGTTCTGTAGGTTTACTTTGGAAATATTGAATTTCTATGCTCATTGACCTACACAGGGCCATGAGAACAGGGTGTAGTAGACTATAAAGAGAATTGACCAAATGAGCTTTCTTAGAGAGTCTTTGAGCACTTTAGGCTATAAGGGGAATTGACTGAGTGAGCTTCCTCAGAGAGCCTAGGACCACTTGGGGATATAAGGGAAATTGACCGAGTGAGCTTCCTCAGAGAGTCCCTGACTGCTTTAGACTATAAGGGGAATTGACCATGTGAGCTTCCTCAGAGAGTCTTTGAATTATTGAACAACCTGGGCTATAAGATGAATTGATAGAGTGAGCTTCCTCAGAGAGTCCTTGAACTTTGGTATATAAGGGGAATTGACCATGTGAGATTCCTCAGAGAGATCCTGACTACCATAGACTATAAGGGGAATTGACGGTGGGTGCTTCCTCATAGAGTATTTAAGTATTCTTACACCAAAACCATAGGGGTTAGGCTGAGTGTGTAGCCCAGAGGGTTGCTTGTACTTGTTAGTTAGGACCAGAGGGGATGTATGTGAGTATTCTTTAGAGGGTTACCTTTTTGTGTCTAGCTGTTAATTAGATATTTCATGATATTGAAATGTGGATTGTTTCCTGCTGAGTACCTTCTTGTTTACTGCTTTCTGTACTTTTAACAGCCATATATTCACTAACTGTAAGGCACAAATCTTTGGGTGGTTGCCTACTAGTATATATTCTCACACCCTGTTTGGGCCATGATTTTGGGTCTAAACTGATTATATATATGCAAGTATAGATAGGGGAAATCTCACTTCCACTTTAGGCATTATGCATCATTTATATATATGTGCTCCAACTGTTTCTTAATTTCAGTCTTCTGCTATTTACTCTTGCATGGATTATTACTACTTCTGCTATTGCATGTTATTAACTTCTACTATGTTACTCTTCCAATGAGGGAATTGTTTCCCCACTATCACACCCAAGGCCCTCACTACTAGTTGGCAGCCTCTAGTGTTTGGGTAAATATTCTTGAGGCCATGTGACCAACAGGGTACAGGGCACCTCTGGGTGGCTTCTGGAACTGGGACGTTACAACTTTCATGGTCAGAATGGGAAATTATTTCCATTCCATGGTTGGACAAGGGATGTGTATAACAACTATATCCATTTAAATATAATTTTAACCATAATTAACCATCAAATATAAACCAAGGGTAATAAAATATAGTGTCTTTGAAAGACCAGGTACATAAAATTGAGAACTTAGAAATAGAATATAAAATATTTATATTAATCATCCATAATGATATACTAACTTCTTTTGAGATACTAAATCTTCATAGGATAACCTAGGGAAGACATAGAAAAAAGGGATGATCTAAAAATTCATGTAAGGGAATAAAAATAGAAATAAAGCATAAAACATGGGTTAAAAGATTTAACATAACGAAATAAAAAAGCATGAAACATGAATAAAAATTGGGTATAATAAAATTTAAAATATTGGATCATGTAATCATGGAATTATAGGAAGGTGGAGGAAACATATAACCTGATATTAACATGGGTCAAGGTTAACTACCAAGACTATATCACATGGAAGAAAAAGTCTCATAATGGATTAGGTTAACTCTCTAATCCCATACATGACGTCTCATGAGATTAAAAATTACCCAATGAATTGGATCACAATCTGGGTGCATCCATCATAACATGTTCATGCATATGTGTGCCACATGAATAATAACACATAAGTAATAAACATAATGGTTACCCCTAGAAATATATGGGCATCACAATCATGTCATAAAGCATAACCAAAGAGAATATCATAATGTTGCACAAGAAATAATTAATTTAAATAATAATTAAAAATTAATAAGGAAAAATAGGTATATAACAAGATAAATTATTCCCAACTAAAGTGAAACATGTAAAAATAGTGTTTAAGAAACTTTAGAAATGATCCACTTTAGTGCGGTTTAAAGGAAAATATTAAAGAGTACTTAAAGAGGAAACAAGAATATTTTTTTTCATAAATCCAAAAATGAACTAGGTTGTTTTTTCATGATTAAATGAGTAATTATATAAATTTATTTTTATTAAAATAGGGTAGGGGGTGTACCTGAAAATGGGTAAGAAATTGGGAAGTTCCCTTTAATCGGGCTTGCTTATCGGAGGAATTGAGAAGGGAACCTTTTAAAACACATATTTACCCTTTAAAAGAAAAATGAAATGATAGGGATACATAATTTTTGAACCTATAAATATAATTTTGAAAAATTATATAAGATTAATGAAGACATACATTGGGATAATGAAATAGAAAGCGTAACCCAAAGTTAATTTGGAGGTTCAGAGAGAATCTCCTACCTTATGTCCAAAAGTGTTCTAAACTTGAAATTAATGTCCTGGATAATAAATTTAGATCCATTAAATAATTAATAAAAACCTATTATTCATATATTTTATTTATTATAATTTTATAAAGTTAATTTATGGATATTTTGATGAGTTATAGAGTTTTATTTTATCATTCCAGGAGTATTTGTTTCATGATTTCATTAACGGATTACTTGTGTATAATTAGAGAAGATCTTCTGAAATTGGAATAATTCACTAAAAGAGGAATGAAATTGTATTAATATACTTCCAAAATTTTAAATTTTACCTTATATAATTTTATTTTTTTACACTAGGATGGTTCATTTGATAAAATGTTAATGAAAATCATTTAGATTGTTTTGGCTATTTTTCGATCATCACGAACTGGTTTTGTTTTGTAATTTAATAATAATATTATATGTTAGTTAAAAAAGATAAAATCGGTTATAATATAAATTTTAAAATCTATTTTAACCATAATAATTGATTTATGACCACTCTTGAAGGCGATAACAAAAAATTAAAACTCATCGTCCATGAAAACAATGAATTGACACATCATGGATGCTGTTTGTATTTTTTAAATAAAATGAGAAGAGAATATATTTGATGATAGATATTAAATTAAGAATATAAAATTAATGAATATGTATGATAATGGAGTTATCATTATATTTTGGATATGGGAGGTTAGGGTATCATAAAAAAATAAAATAACTTAATATGGAAAGAAACGAGATTTTACCTCTTGAATATAGTCTCCTTGAGAACCTCCTTAAGGAACTTGGGTTTGATCTTTTGGTTTTACCACCAAGACCAAGACATTGATAAGGGGATTGGGAGAGTAATTGGGCAGAATATTAGCTACATACAATGCTTAAAAGGTGTTTGATAAGAGATGACAAGGGGTGATATTTATAAGTGAAGGAGAGTGGTGTTTTTGAGTATTTTATTCCTTAGTTTATTATTTTGGCTCAAGAATATAAATAGTGTTTATTTTTATGACTACATATAGTAAATAGTTCTTGTGAGTTTGAAATAATTGTTTCTGAAATCATTCATTACTTAAAAATCAATGTATTTTACTTAAAATGTTAAATACCATAAATTATCGTATTTCACTATTCACCAAAAATTCAACTATTTTAGAAAAATAAAAAAAATTCACCCAATGATGTTATAATTTATAGATTTCATAAATGGAATCTATTTTATGAAATTAATTTTCTAAAAATGGTAAATTTATGTTTTAATTAAATTTATTATTTATTTGAAAAATACATATTTTATTATTATAACTGATTTTATGACACTTTGAAAATTTAATTAAGGTGTCAGAAAATTATATTATAATTATAATAAAAAATTTTAATTGATGAATATATTTTATAAAGGTAAATTTTCTTTTAAATCATTATATTAATTATAAAATTGTAAATAAAATGTTACGTCTTACTAAAATACCAACACATAATTTATTATTTTTTAATCATTTATTTACCTAATCAATTATATAAATATATAATATTTTCATTTATAAGTTACTTACATTTTTTTATACTTTTATAGGTGAAGTTACCATTCAAATGATCGGATTCCTATTCCTAACATTCATATTACTATTTTAACTATCAGGTTGCAATTCCAACGGTCATATTTCTAATAGTCATAAGGGTTTACTACTTCTTATAAATACATATTATTCCATCCATAAATAAATTATATCTTATCCCAAATGAATATTTTGTTATAAAAATTATGTTTTATTTCTATAGATTTGTTCATGAGTTCGGTCGTTCTAGTGGATCAAGCAGATTTTAACTTTCCCATTCTTATTATCTTATTTTCTATTTATTATCCTCATGTAAAAGTTGGCATTGTTATTGGTTTATTGTTGAATAATGTATCATTCATAATTTATGATAATAATGTTTTTATTGAGTAATGTAACACTCGAGACTTTTATGAGAAATATTTTGTTTTTATGTTATATAAATCATCAAAGGAATCTTTCACTGCACACAACACTAGCTTGGCTTGCTTTACACGCAACCACGACCTTCCTCGATAGCTTGCGTCGTATGCAATACCGAGTTTCACTAAACAATGATATATTATAATATTATAAACTAGCCGTTATGAATATTATTAACTGAATTTTGAATTTCATAAAATTTTAATTCATCTTATACATTTTCTAGAATGAGGTATGAAAACAAAATCACTTTTTTTGGATAAAAGAAGTATTTTTCAAAAAATGCAGTTTTACCGCCTTTTGATGGCGCACCCACATTAAATCTACTCTTTGACAAGTTTAGAAGTTAAATTTGACAAAATAAAATTCTTCTTTAGAATCAGGATATAAAAATTTACTTTGGATAAATTTTTCATATTATTCTGATAACTTTCATATTTTAATGAATAGTAAAAACACGCTATATTTTAATTAAAAACAACTTTTTTCATCACAATACTTTATATGGTCAAATTATAATATTGATAGTTTTTAAAGTATAAATATAATATATTTTTACCATTTAATATAATGTATGTCATTAGCATTAATTTTACATTGAATTCATAGGTAAAAACATTTCAATCTTTGGCAATGTTTTAACTTTTAAAACCCGTTTGCTTAACAACGAGATTAATTTTAAATTAATTACTGAAACTTCTCTGTTTTTAATTTTGAAAAATGTATTCTATATTTGGAATCTGTGGGTCCAAATTATGTTAATAGGTTACTTTTATTTTATTTTTTGATATTATGAATAGTAACTACGGTAATTTTTATTTACTACGGTTAAAGGTAAATAAGGTAATTCAATGTTAAAAGAATATTATAAGAATTAAAAATTACCTTGAAACTTGTCCTAACATTATTGGATGAGTAGTGGCCGACCATGGGTATCCTTGGGTCTATTTTGGGACCCCATGGAGCCCCTTGGTAGTGAAAATGACAATTTGGATTAATTAATTTAATGTAAAGACAAAATTGACATTAACAAAAAAATTTTGGTAATTAATTTTTATAAGGGGTTATATAAATTATATTTTAGACTATAAATATTAATTATAAATCTAAAATGATTTCATACATAAAGATATTTTGTTTTATAATTTTTAGACACCAAATAAATTAAATTATATATGACACAATAATGATGAAGTATTTACCTCATTAATAAATGATTTAAATAAATAAGATTATAATGATTAAAATATTTTCCAAAACATGTTTAATTCTGATTGGATGATTTTATTTCGACCATGAGTCATATTATCTTCATCTTTAATGATTTTTGGACCTTTTGAAACCGACAATAAGTTTATACTAAAATAATATTTTCACACTTTCCAAATGTGCCCCTCTCCTCCCTTATAAAAGGGAACCTCCTCCCTCTCTTCGTCACACCAATTTGAGCCTTCAAGCTCGGCCAACCACTGCCCATTTCACTTCCCCACTTCCTTAGAAACCTACTAGAGGTACTGGTCTTCTCAAAAGACCAACTCTAGTGCCTTAAGAGAAAGTTTAAAGGAGGCACTTTGAGAAAGAGGTAATATCTTCTACAGTTTTCTTCAAGTTCCATTCTTCTTCTACTCCCTATTCTTTAGTTGTTTCATTATGAGTTAATAACATCACTATCCCTCATATACTGATATTTTATTATAAATATGAAACAAATCTATTTCACCACTTATCCATCATACGAAAAACAAAATCACCGCGCGTGCGTACGTACGGAATACCGTCTCCACGCCGTGGTGTAATCTGTTTTCCACCACCAACTTACTTGGATGGGTATAATGGTGTAAAGAATAACTATATATGATTATTTTAAAGTGATATTGATTCGGAAATATTATACATACTCTTCAATACAATTCCATGATCATGGGAATGATATCATCGCTCATGCGTACGTACGACCTACCGTCTCCACGATGTGATGTGACTCGTTCTATATGATCTTCATTGAATAATGATTATATAAATGAATTGAATGAATTAATATGATATATATTACACTAATAACATTATGTAAATTATGTATCTGTATCCTATAAAGAGGAATAAGAATTTATTCGACAAAACACGCATAAGAACAAAAGGTAATAAACACCCGGATAACAAGTAGTAATGAAATATTACTAATAAGAAGCTAAGAATATGACCATATATGATATCATAACAATAATTATGATTCTGGAATAAGTCAATAACATTATTTAAATGATTATACAGGAGGTTCGGACACTTACAAATCATATCGGACCTAATGTAAGGGAAAATATCACAATCTCATTTTTATCCGAGATTGTTTATACTTTGGTATTTACTGGGGTGTATTTTATCATCCACATCCATGTTTCCTCAATATGTAATATTTATATCCTTCTACAATTGTTTATATCCAATTTTACTCTTCGGTGAGTTTTTAGTAAAAGATATTAAAGGAACCTTTTGTCATTTTTCATACGAGGTACTTTTTGACTTTTCTGACAAAAGTACGAGAAGAATGTTTTTTTAACTTATAAGGAATGAATGGATTTTTAAAAAATTATTTCCAAGAAGCTTCCTTTACAAGTTTTTAAGTTTATTTTTAATCAAATTATTTTAGTTTAGAATTGTATGACATGTTAAGAAAGGAAAAGTGTTTTTGAAGTCGAAAGGATATTTTCCTCAAGAATGGAGTTCAAGTGTTTTATCAAAATTATTTTCCATCTAAGATAATATAGGGTTATGTTTCTATCACTATTATTACATTGATTTAATAATGTTGTGATGGAATTATTTTTATGAATTCCTTTATCTTATATGAATTGTTTTATGATGTCATGTTGATTAAGAATCCCATTTTTTTACATGGGTTATGAAATGATGTATGATTTATGATTTTGTGGCACACATAAGAATGGTATCATTATGAGATCGGTGGGACCTATATCTCCCTTCAATTCATTGGGTAAATATTCTATATCTCATGAGATAGACATGGCTAGAACGACAGGTTAAACCGGTTCAGTGAAACAGGACTGAAACGAGGAGTGAACTCAATTCAGAAATGGACTTTGTCCACTAAGATAGTCTTGAAAATGAGTCTTGACTAATAAGAAATGATTCTCTATGATTATGTGTGTATGCCACAAAGTTTCATGTTTTATGTTATGATTATTGGGATTACATTTCACTACTATGATTTATCCCATGTTATGAAATTATGATCTCTTTTGCAGGTTAAGATTTCCAAAAGTTATGTTTTTGTGTATATGATGTGATTGATATTTCTTTTGTTTACCCTTACTGAGCATTTGAGCTCACCCTTTTGTATGTTTTCTTTCCCCAGGTCAGGAAGAATGTTATTAAGTAATATATTCCAAAAGGGATTCTAGATATGATGAAATAAATGGGAGGCAAAGTAGATGCTTTATAAAGCAGTTGTTTATGTTTCCCAGTTTCTAAAGACTCTATTTCTATATGGTACTTTCATGGTTTTGTTATATATTGTAATAAGTGTACTTCAATTTTGAAGTACTAATAATGTATGTAAAGTATGGGTCGTTATAGTTGGTATTAAAGGAAAGGTATAGTCAACCTTTGGAAACTAGGATGTGAAAGCCTTAGTAAGAATCCTAAGGATAAGTCTAAGCATAGAACATAATCTTAGTGTTTTAGAAATGGCCATGAACAACCTAGGATAAGACATTAAGTGCGAAATTTTATTCTTGATTATGTGGTTTTCCTATTATAATTAGTGTTTCTCACACTATTCTTCTTGGTTTTAGTCAATGGCTGGAACCCGAAGAAACCGTGTTAATGAGGAATGCGACGGGCAATGCAATGATTGTCCCCCTGAGCAACCAAACGATATGGGAGCTGGAATGAAAAATCTTATAGCCATGCTCACACAACTTTGTCAAGATATGAATCATGCATGACTTACAAATGAGAAAAGGAAGAAGCAACATTTTGTTGAATCCTTCATGAGGCAGCGTCCACCTTCATTCAGCAGGTCTTCTGATCCATTAGTGGCTGAACAATGGATGAGTACCCCTGAAAAGATATTTTCAGTTCATCAATGTTCTGAACATGATAAAGACATCTTAGCAGTGTATCGTTTGGAAGGTGATGCTGATCAATGGTGGAATCTTATTAAGAATATGAGGCAATGGGATGAAATTGGGTCCATGGAATGGGACGAGTTCAAGAACTTATTTTTCAGTAAGTATTTCCCTCATATTCTTCGAATAAAGATGAAGAAGGAGTTTCAAGAACTGAAGAAAAATGATGATGAATCCGTTGGTACCTATGAAGCAAATTTTACAAGACTTGCAAGGTACGCTTCCGGAATTATTATCCAACCTGAGAGTAAGATCGATCGATTCTTTAGTGTCTTAAAACCAAGTCTTCGACGGGCGTTAGCTATAAGGGACTTCAATAGCTATGAGGAAATTGTTCGATGTGCTCTCAAGGTTGAGATGGAGATTGGTGTAACCCATCAGTCACATGGGTTTGATAAGAAGAGGAAGATGGAATTCAAAGGAAAATCTAAAGACCACACTGAAAAGAAGATGAGTTTTCCCTTATGCTCAAAGTGTGGAAAGAAACATGGAGGAAATTGTCTTAAGGGGACGAGCAAATGTTATATGTGTGGAAAATAAGGTCATCGGGAAATTGAATGTCGAAACAATGGGAAGAAGATGTATAATGATGCAAACAAAGGAAGGTATACACAAAATGAACCTAATACACTTAAATGTTTCAAGTGGAAGGAGATAGGGCATTATGCCAATCAATGCCCAAATCTAAGGGTTGATGATGATGATCGACGTCAACAAACTCTTAAGGCCAAAACAAAGGAAATTCACATGCAATTACTATCGACGATGTGGAGTACGACAACGAAGTGGTGAGAGGTACACTTACCATCCACTCTAAAGTAGTAAATGTTTTATTTGATTCTGGATCCACCCACTATTTTATTTCTGAAAAATTTCTAAGGGTATCGCCGTATTACCTCAACAATTAGATGTTGAGTTGGCTGTGAAAACTCCTAATGGCACAACAGTCACATTAAAAGTTTACAATTCTTCTCCGATTGAAGTGTGTGGGAAAGTGCTTCCTGAAAATCTTGTGATCCTTCCTATAGTGGAATTTGATGTGATTCTTGGCATGAATTGGCTTTCTTTATATGGAGCTCTTATCAATTTACAAAGAAGGGAAGTCACATTTCATATTACAGATCAATCTATGATCATCTATCGATGCAAGGATGAACATAACCTTCCAGTGGAAATTTCATCCATCTTATGGGTCTTGATTCCACTAAATGAAGTTTATTTATCTCAAATGGTTGGAGAGAAACTCATGATTAATAATATGCCCATTCTATGAGAATTTGATGATGTCTTTTTGGAGTAATTATCGGGTCTTCCACCAAATCATGAAGTTGAGTTTTCAATAGAACTCGTACTGGGTGCTTTGCCTATTTCAAAGACACCGTATAGAATGGCCCCAATTGAGTTGCAAGAATTGAAAAAGAAACTCCAAGAGAATATTGATAAAGGATTCATACGCCCTAGTGCGTCACCTTGGGAATCACCTGTTCTGTTTGTTAAGAAGAAAGATGGATCAATGAGACTCTGCATTGGTTATCGAGAACTTAACAAGATCACTATCAAGAACAAATATCCTCTCCCATGCATTGATGACCTATTTGACCAACTATGCGGAGCTCAATACTTTTCCAAGATTGATCTTCATTTAGGGTATCATCAATTAAGGGTCAAAAGGGAGGATATACCAAAGACGGCTTTCCGTACAAGGTATGGACACTATGAATTTATAGTGATGCCATTTGGTCTTACTAATGCCTATTCTATCTTCATGGATCTGATGAATAGAGCCTTTAGAGACTATCTTGATTAGTTTGTGGTAGTCTTTATAGATGATATTATTGTCTATTCAAAGAGCAAGGAAGAACATGAAGATCACTTGAGAATTGTATTAAAGACCCTGAGAAAGGAGAAGCTTTATGTAAAATTTACCAAGTGTGAATTTTGGCTTCAAAAAGTTGCATTTTTGGGTCACATAATCTCAAAAAAGTGGATATCTGTGGATCCAGCAAAAATAGAGGTTATCAAAAGATGGTCGAGACCAACAAAAGTAATTGAGATCCGAAGTTTTCTTGGTTTGGCTGGATATTATTGAAGTTTTGTGAAAGAGTTTTCACGATTATCTAATCCACTCACCAAGTTGACTCGGAAATGAGTTAAGTTTGTTTGGACGGAGGAATGTGAAGAGAATTTCAAGGAGTTGAAAAGAAGGTTATCCAGTGCACCTGTACTCACACTTCCTTGTAGTGGAGAAAGGTTTGTGATCTATAGTGATGCATCCAAGAAGGGTTTGGGGTGTGTTCTTATGCAAAACAATATGGTGATATCTTATGCCTCACGACAGTTGAAAATACATGATCAAAATTACCCAACTCATGATTTGGAGTTAGCTGCGGTAATCTTTGCATTAAAGATTTGGAGGCATTATCTTTATGGAGAAAGGTGTGACATTTATACTGATCATAAAAGTTTAAAGTATATTTTCACATAAAAGGAGCTGAATATGCGCCAAAGAAGATGGTTGGAGCTGATTAAGGATTACGACTGCTCAATTCATTACCACCCTGGGAAAGAAAACAAGGTGGAAGATGCATTAAGTCGACAAGACCATGCTAGCTTATCCATGATGAGGATCACAAAAGATCCAATATTTATGGATTTACAAAGGATGGATCTTGGAATTATAATGGAAGGGGAAAAATCATATCTTTCTCAAATGAATGTTCAACCATCTATACATGTAAAGATTAAAGAGGCGCAGAAAGAAGATGTTGAATTACAAAATAAGGTGAGAAATGTTCCTAAATTAAACCTTGATTGTGAAGGGATAATAAAGTTCCGGAATCAGGTTTGTGTTCCTCCCATCCCTGAATTAAAGAAGGAGCTGCTGGATGAGGCTCATAGTTCATCATTCTATATTCATCCTGGAAGCATGAAGATGTATAGGGACCTGAAAGAGTACTTCTGGTGGGATGGCATGAAAAGAGATGTTGCTGAATATGTCTCTCGATGCTTGGTTTGTCAGAAAGTTAAAGCTGAGAGACAGAAGTCTAAGGGAATGTTACAACCATTACCCATACCCGAATGGAAATGGGAAAACATCACTATGGACTTTGTCACCGGACTTCCTAAAACATCCAAAGGAAATAATGCTATCTGGGTTATAGTTGATCGTCTTACGAAGTTGACACACTTCATTGCTATTAGAGAAGATTTTTTTCTTGATCAGCTTGCCAGGATATATGTAAAGGAAGTGGTAAGATTGCATGGAGTACCACTTTCCATTATATCTGATCGGGATCCGAGGTTTACCTCAAAGTTCTGGCAAAGTCTTCAGCATACTTTGGATACAGAGTTCATTTTTAGCACTGCTTATCATCCTCAGACAGACGGTCAGTCTGAGAGGACAATTCAAACTCTAGAAGATATGTTGAGAGCTTTCTCTATAGATTTCAAAGGTGGTTGGGATCAACACCTACCTTTGGTGGAATTTTCTTATAATAATAGCTTTCACTTCAGTATTCAGATGGATCCTTATGAAGCTCTCCATGGAAAGAAATGCAGGACTAAAACTTATTGGGATGAATTTAGGGAAAGAAATCTATTAGGACCTGATCTTGTTGATAAAATGGAAGAAAAGGTTAGATCTATTCAACAACACCTAAGAGCAGCTCAGAGTCGACCAAAAAGTTATGCCGACAACTGAAGAAAAGACTTAGAGTTTGAAGTGGGTGATAAAGTGTTCTTACGAATATCTCCCTGGAAGAGGGTCATGAGATTTGGAAAGAAGGGAAAGTTGAGCCCTAGATATATCGGTCCTTTTGAAATTCTGGATCATGTTGGGAAGGTAGCTTACCGATTGGCGCTTCCACCAAATCTCTCTCAAGTTCATGATGTGTTCCATGTATCTCTCCTGAGAAAGTACATACCTGACCCTTCACATGTACTCAGCTCAGAAGTTGTTCCGCTGGAACAAGATCTTTCTTATGAAGAATAGATGATAGAGATTCTCGATCATAGTGAAAAAGTCCTACGGAACAAGACCACTCGCTTGGTGAAAGTTTTATAGAGGAACCACCAATTAGAAGAAGCTACATAGCAACTTGAGGATATGATGAGGGAGAGGTATCCTCATCTGTTTGTTACGAAGTGACAAATTTCGAGCGAGAAATTCATTTTAAGGGGGGTAGAATGTAACACCCAATAATTTTATGAGAAATATTTTGTTTTTATGTTATATAAATCATCAAAGGAATCTTTCACTACACACAACACTAGCTTGGCTTGCTTTACACGCAACCACAACCTTCCTCGATAGCTTGCGTCATACACAATACCGAGTTTCACTAAACAACGATATATTATAATATTATAAACTAGCTGTTATGAATAGTATTAACTGAATTTTGAATTTTATAACATTTTAATTCATCTTATACATTTTCTAGAATGAGGTATGAAAACAAAATCAGTTTTTTTGGATAAAAGAAGTATTTTTCAAAAAATGCAGTTTTACCGCCTTTTGATGGGGCACCCACATTAAATCTAGTTTTTGACAAGTTTATAAGTTCAATTTGACAACATAAAATTCTTATTTATAATCAGGATATAAAAATTTACTTTGGATAAATTTTTCATATTATTCTGATAACTTTCATATATTAATGAATAGTAAAAAGGCACTATATTTTAATTAAAAACAATGTTTTTCATCGCAATAATTTATATGGTTAAATTATAATATTGAATGTTTTTAATGTATAAATAGAATATATTTTTACCATTTAATATAATGTATGTCATTAGCATTAATTTTACATTGAATTCATAGGTAAAAACATTTCAATCTTTGGTAATGTTTTAACTTTTAAAACCCGTTTGCTTAACAATGGGATTAATTTTAAATTAATTACTGAAACTTCTGTGTTTTGAATTTTGAAAAATGGATTCCATATTTGGAATCGGTGGGTCCAAATTATGTTAATAAGTTACTTTTATTTTTTTTGATATTATGAATAGTAACTACGGTAATTTTTATTTACTACGTCTAAAGGTAAATAAGGTAATTCAAGGTAAAAAGAATATTATAATAATTCAAAATTACCTTGACACTTGTCCTAACCTTATTTGATGAGTAGTGGGCGACCATTGGAATCCTTGGGTCGATTTTGGGACCCCATTGAGCCCCTTGGTAGTGACAATGACAATTTGGATTAATTAATTTAATGTAATGACAAAATTGAACTTAACAAACATATTTTAGTAATTAATTTTTATAAGGGCATATATAAATTATATTTTCGACTATAAATATTCATTAGAAAGCTAAAAATATTTCCTACATAATTATATTTTGTTTATAATTTTTAGACTCCAAATAAATTAAATTATTTATGACACAATAATGATGAAGTATTTACCTCATTAATAAATGATTTAAATAAATAAGATTATAAGGATTAAAATATTTTCCAGAACATGTCCAATTCTGATTGGATTATTTTATTTCGACCATGAGTCATCTTATATTCATCGTTAATGATTTGTGGACCTTTTGAAACTGAAGATAAGTTTATAATAAAATAATATTTCCACACTTTCCAAAGGTGCCCCTCTCCTCCCTTATAAAAGGGCACCTCCTCCCTCTCTTCCTCACACCAATTTGAGCCTTAAATCTCGGTCAACCCCCAACCATTTCACTTACCCACTTCCTTAGAAACCTACTAGAGGTACTGGTCTTCTCAAAAGACCAACTCTAGTGCCTTAAGAGAAAGTTTAAAAGAGGCACTTCGAGAAAGAGGTAATATCTTCTACTGTTTTCTTCAAGTTCCATTCTTCTTCTACTCCCTCTTCTTTAGTTGTTTCATTATGAGGTAATAACATCAGTATTCCTAATATAATTATATGTTATTCTAAATATGAAACAACTCTATTTCACCTCTTATCCATCCTACGGAAAACAAAATCACCGCACATGCGTACGTACGGAATACCGTCTCCACGCCGTGGTGTAATCTGTTTTCCACCACCACCTTACTTGGATGGGTATAATGGTATAAAGAATAACTATATATGATTATTGTAAAGTGATATTGATTCTGAAATAGTATAGATACACTTAAATACAATTCCATGATCATGGGAACGATATCATCGCTCGTGCGTACGTACGACCTACCGTCCCCACGATGTGATGCGACTCATTCTATATGATCTTTATTGAATAAAGATTATATAAATGAATTGAATGAACTAACATGATATATATTACACTAATACCATTATGTAAATTATGTGTCTATATCCTATAAGGAGGAATAAGAATTTATTCGACAAAACATGCATAAGAACAAAAGGTAATAAACACCCGAATAACAAGTAGTAATGAAATATTACTAATAAGAAGCTAAGAATATGACCATATATGATATAATAATAATAAGTATGATTCTGGAATAAGTCAATAACCTTATTTAAATCATTATACAGGAGGTTCGGACACTTACAAAGCATATCATACCTAAGGTAAGGGAAAATATCACAATCTCATTTTTATCTGAGATTGTTTATACTTTGGTATTTACTGGGGTGTATTTTATCATCCACATCCATGTTTCCTCAATATGTAATATTTATATCCTTCTACAATTTTTTATATCCAATTTTACCCTTCGGTGAGTTTTTAGTAAAAGATCTGAAAGGAATCTTTTGTCGTTTTTCATACGAGGTACTTTTTGACTTTTCCGACAAAAGTACGAGAAGAATGTTTTTTTAACTTATACGACATGAATGGATTTTTAAAACATTATTTCCAAGAAGCTTCCTTTACAAGTTTTCATGTTTATTTTTAATCAGCTTCTTTTAGTTTATAATTGTATGACATGTTAATAAAGGAAAAGTGTTTTTAAAGTAGAAAGGATATTTTCCTCAAGAATGGAGTTCAAGTGTTTTATCAAAATTATTTTCCATCTAAGATAATATAGGGTTATGTTTCTATCACTATTATTAAATTGATTTAATTATGTTGTGATGGAATTATTTTTATGAATTACTTTATCTTATATGAATTGTTTTATGATGTCATGTTGATTAACAATCCCATTTTTTTACATGGGTTATGCAATGATGTATGATTTATGATTTTGTGGCACACATAAGAATGGTATCATTATGAGATGGGTGGGACCTATATCTCCCTCCAATGCATTGGGTAAAGATTTTATATCTCATGAGATAGACATGGCTGGAACGACAGGTTAAACCAGTTCAGTGAAACAGGACTGAAACAAGGAGTGAACTCAGTTCAGAAATGGACTTTGTCCACTTAGATAGTCTTAGAAATGAGTCTTGACTAATAAGAAATGATTCTCTATGATTATGTGTGTATGCCACAAAGTTTCATGTTTTAAGTTATGGTTATTGGGATTATATTTCACTACTATGATTTATCCCATGTTATGAAATTATGATCTCTTTTGCAGGTTAAGATTTCCAAAAGATATGTTATTGTGTATATGTTGTGATTGATATTTCTTTTGTTTACCCTTACTGAGCATTTGAGCTCACCCTTTTGTATGTTTTATTTCCCCAGGTCAGGAAGATGGTTATTAAGTAGGATATTCCAAAAGGGACTCTAGATATGATGAAATTAATGGGAGGCAAAGTAGATGCTTTATGAACAAGTAGTTTATGTTTCCCAGTTTCTAAAGACTCTATACCTATACGGTCCTTACATGGTTTTGTTATATGTTGTAATAAGTGTACTTTAATTTTGAAGTACTAACAATGTATGTAAAGGATGGGTCGTTATAAGTAATCTATGTGATTTATGTGCATTATAATACCTGATATAAGAAGGGAAAATCTCATTGATTAAATTCTATGTTATTACATTATTCCCCCTTATGAATGTTCACCCTCAAAATTTCATATTACATACTAAGGTGAAAATATGAGAGGTAATTTCTACTAACTTATGATTCCTTAAGTTTAAATCTTGGTTATCCATGGTGATAGAATTATCCATAGGGTTATTACAAAATTTATATAGTATTACTCTACCAAAATAACTAGACTATCCTTTGATACTAACAATAGAGACCCTATCCTTTTACACATGATTTTAAGCATAATTTACCATCAAATAATAACCAAGGACTGTAAAGTCTAGTGTCTTTGGAAAACTACATACATAAAATTAAGAGCATGGAAACAGAATAAAACATCTTTATATTAATAATCTATAATGAGATCCTAACTTTTATAGAGCTCTTAAATCTACATAGGATTACCTAGGGATTACATAGATAAAAGGGATGAGATAAAAATCCCAATAAGGGAATAAAAATTGGAATAAAGCATAGAACATTGGTTAAAAGGAATAACATGGTGACATAAAAAAGGAATGAAACATGAATAAATATATGGACTCATAACATGTATAAAATTAGATTAAGTAATCATGGCATCATAGAAATGTGGAAGCAATATATAACATTACATAAACATGATTCACGGATAACTACCAAAACTATATCACATAGTGGATAAAGTTCCATCATGGATTAGGTTTACTCCCTAATACTATACATGAAATATCATGAGACTAAACATTACCCAATTCATTAGAGAATAATATGGGAACACACATCATAACATATTCATGCATATGCGTTCTACATGAAGAATCACACATAAGGAATAAACATAAGCATTACGCATAGAAATAAATGGGTATCATAATCTTGTTTTAAGGCATTACTATGGGACGTATCATAATGGTGTATAAGAAATAATGGATTTAAATCATAATTGGCAATTAATAAGGGAAAATAGTCATAGATCATAATAAATTATTTCTAGGTAAATTGAAACTTGTAAAAAAGAGTGTATGAAAAATTAGAAATGATACACTTTAGTGTGGTTTAAGGGAAAATATAAAAGAGTATTTAAAGTGGAAAAAAGAATAATTGTTTATATAAAACCATAAATGAACTAATATATTTGTTAATTATTTAATGTGTTATTTTATAAAAATAATGGTGGGATTAAAACATATTATGAAGTGTACTTGAGAAGGGGTAAGATATTGGGAAGTTCCCTATATTGGGATTGCTTATCGAGAGGAATTGAGAGGGGAACATTTCAAAACATGTATATACACATAAAATAAGGATTAAATGACCGAGATACATAATGTTCGAAAATATATACATAATTTAGGAGAATTAAAGAATAATAATTAAGAAATACATTCATGTAATGAGAAAGAAATCATAACCCAAAGGTAATCTCGAAGTTCAGAGAGAATACCTTACCTTATGTATGAGAGAGTTATTCACTTGCACTTGTGTCCTGGATAATCAAACTAGATCCGTTAATTAATTAATTCAGAACTGATTATAAATATATTTGAATTATTTTAATTTATTATGTTCATTTATGTTTATTTTAATGATTTATAGAGTTTATTATTTTCACTTCGGGATCATTCATTTCATAGTTTCATGATCGGTTCAATTGTGTATAGTTATGGATGTTCTGGTGAAATTTGAATAATTTTACAAAAGTGTAATGAAATGGTATTAATATAATTTCATAATTTTAAATGATCCCTTATATAATTTTTTTTATATGAGGATGATTAATATGATAAAATGTTAATGATAATCGTTTAGATTATTTTGGCAGTTTTTTGATCATCACACACTAGTTTTGTTTTATTATTTAATATTATGCATATATTTTAGTTCCAAAACATAATATAGGTTATAATATAAATTTTTAATTAATTTTAAACCATTATAATGGTTTTATGAACATCCTTGAAGGTAGTAATGAAAAATGAAAATTCATCGTCCATGAAGATGGTGGATCAACACAATACGAATGATGTTTTAGTTTTTAGAATAAAAGGAGAAGAGAATAGATTTGATGATGGATATTACATTAATATAATGAAATTTCATTATATGTATGATACTAGAGTAATCATGCTATTTTTGATAGTGGAGGTGATGGGAAGATAAAAAATAAAACAAATTAATAGAGAAAGAAGTGGGATTTTTCCTCTTGAATATAGTATCCTTGAGAACCTCCTTAAGGAACATGGGTTTGGTGTTATGGTGAGACCTAAAAGACCAAGATGTAGGGAGAGGAATTTTGTATAATATTAGAAATATCAAAATCTTAGTAGGTGTTAGGATAATAGGTGGTGAGGGGTGGTATTTATAAGGGGAAGAGAGAGAGTTGTTTTTAATTATTTTATCCATTAGTTTTGTATTTTAGATCAAGACTATCAATAGTATTGATTATTATGACTTATTATAGTAACTAGTGAATTTTAGTTTTATCTAATGGTTTATTATATCATTAATGAGTCATAAATTGATGTATTTGTTTTAAAATGTTAAATATTTTAAATTACTATATTTAACTATTCACCAAAAATTCAACTACTTTTGGAAAATCCCAAAAAATTACCCCCTAATTTTTTGATGGTTAGATTTCAAAAAATGGATTCCATTTTATGAAAATATTTTTTAAAATCATAGAAATTTAAGTTTCCATGAAAAGAATCATTTATTCAAAAAATAAATTTTTTAATATTATAAAAGATTTTATGACACTTTTAAAAATTAATTAAGTCTCATAAAGTTATATTATTATTATAATAAAAAATCATTAATTTATGAATCTATTTTATGAACTTAAATTTTATTATAAATCATTATATTAATTATAAAATTGTAAATAATTATTTTTGTTTCAAAAAAATACGAACACTTAATTTATCTTTTCTAAAACAATAATTTAGTTATTCCACGATATAAATATATCATATTTTCATTTATAAGATAATTATATTTTATTTATACTTTGATAGGTGATTTTACCATTCTAGTGGCCATATCAATATTCATAACAGTCACATTACCATTCTATCTGTCTGGTTACTATTCCAAAAATCATATTTCTAACGGTTATAAGGGTTTACTACTTAATATAAATACCTATTTCCCCCATCATCAATCACTTATATTTTATCCAAAATAAAATTTTTATTATTAACATTATGTTTCATTTCTACAGATTTGTTTCTGAGTGCGGTCATTCTAGTGGATCGAGAAGATCCAAATTTTTTCATTTTTATTATCTTATCTTTAATTTATTGTCCCACTGTAATATTTGGAATTATTATTGGTTTATTTTATAACTATTTTATCATTCTAAATTTATGAGAATAAAATTTTTATTGGGTTTTCTATGTGATGTATGTTCTTTATAATACATGACATAAGGACAGAATATTTCATTGATAAAATTTTGGGTCGTTACAATGTGCCCCAACTCTTGTCCTCCATTTATTACTAGGAAATACTGAAAATAATTTGGTGTAGGGGTAGAGACATGGGTGTTCACCTGATTTATAGTTGAGGAATGATTGTAGGATTCTCTAATTGATTCCAGATTGCATTTCCAGCATTGAGGAAAATGGGTAGGTATACAAGCCTTGTTATAGGTTGCAACCATGTCTTATGGGAAGGATTCTATATCAGGAGAAAGAATGTGAGAATATTAGTAGTTGTTTGATCATTTACCTTAGCTGCTTCCCTAGATGCTCAATTCTAGGTTACCTAAGCCAGACCCTATAGGGTGTCATCCTCATCATACTAAGGACTTGGTGCTATATAGATTTTGTGATAGAGGGTTTCAGTAGGACCCCTTTCGTAAGGATCATTCATTGGTGAGATAAGGCAATTTATGGCCCCCTATACCACTTCCTTGAGGTAATAGAGAAACATGTTTCTATTTTCTGGGGAAAAGAACTCAAAATAGTTTGAGGCTGCGATGAGAGCCGTTGAATATTGGGCCACCAGCCGACACTGAGTGAACGATTGGTGGGGATTCATGTGATGGAATGATTATGGAGTGGTGTACAAGGTTTTCATGGTATAATTTAGGTTTTACTCACAAAATAATGTGTTTGAAACCTGGTGATGAAGATGTTGGATTTTCGACAGTGTCCATGGGTTAACCGAGGACCCAACTTGTGCCGAAGCCGATGCGTAACTTCATATGAGCTAGAATGATGCTGCTAGATTTAAGGGAGTTATTTTGAAATATTCTTTGGTATATATGAAAAAGAAACAAGAGAACCCCACCAAATAAGAATATTAATAAATAGACACAAGTGTAGTCATTTTTTAGATCCATGTTTAGAGATGTTTCATTTTTTGAGAGAGTTAATGGGGTTTGAAATGAAAGTGAACAATCATTTTGGTTAAGGATTCACATAGGGTTTACCATTTTTTTGCGCCCATCTTCATTATGGGTCACTTTCTAATGAGGTTTAGTCAAGAAATAGAAACACCCATAATTTCCCTCATTCATGATGTTCATGGACCTTCTTTCCAACATTTTGTGGTCATTGGGAAATTGTTCCAATAATACATAGGGACTTACATTGGTTGAGAGGATTGGAGGTCAGGCTCATAACACTTTTTTTGGGGGAATTATTTCCTACTCTAGGGATCTATGATAGATTTAATACATATTCATGAATACTTTATTAAATCCAAAATATAAATTGAGTCACTATTATATTAACAATCAATTCTTATCATATATTTTATTTTGAATCATCTCTATGTACATGAAATTCTTCAATGATGGAGACATCTGTATGTATCTAAGGTTCTTCATGAATGGTTACATTTTGTATATGGATTTGATATTCTTATGCTTTTTATTATCATGATACTTGTTTTAATCTATGTAGCGGGGTTAACTAAAAATTTTCATCATCTAGTTATTCATGTGTTGCTTTTATTTTGGGATCAAAATCATGAGATGGGATTACCACATATCCTTGTGAAATAATTCACAACCATGTAGTTTGATTCCAATTAATAGAACATATAATTCCATTTATGGTTATGTTGGGTGGACCAAACCAAACATTTTAACATCATTTGGCTGGGATGTCTAGGAAGAAGGTTCCTAGCCAAGGATAATCCAAAAAACCTTGGGGGACCTCGATGGCATATAGCCTTGTATCGAGTAAAACTGAATCAAGAATTTGATTTGATGAGGATTAAATGTGATGGGGAAAATGAATATGGAATTTTGGGTTTGGGGAATGATCCTATTAGTAATGTGATGAATAAAGATTATTTTTATTTTAATTTGTTGAGTTTTGACATCGAGGAGGCTTCCTACATATTCTGTGAATATAGGAATCAAATCCCATGCTATTAAGAAAATTTAGGGATTACACCTATGGAGGAGGCCAATTTTTTGAGTATTTATTGTGATAATAACATGATCATCACTAAACTATAATTCCATTTGAGTCATGATTGGTTTGAGAAACATGTGGAAATATAAGATTTGGAAACCTAAAAAATATCCTTTGTCCACTGGTAGGAAAGGGTGATGATATTGAATACATGGGAATTAACCATAAGAAATAATAAGGAATTAATACAAGAGGGATTCCCTATAAAGGTTTTTTCTCACCATATTCTAGTAGATGACGATGAAGTCATAGAGGGGAATTTAAAAAGAAAAATAGGTTTTAGGTGTGCCTATATTATCTATTGTTTTCAAACCATAGGGACCCATCATTATCCCAAGGTTTGGAACCTTGTTAACACATGAATTTATAATTTAGAACAATCATAGGATGCCACATATTAGGTAGGATAAATGCAAGATTCCCATTACCATGGGAATGTATAATTGATTGGACATTCTAGTGTGCCCTGTGCTTTGATCATACATACCTGGAGGTTTTTATAGAGGTTATGATTTGTTCACCCTTGAGTGGAGGCCCCACCAAAATTTATTCTATTCCATTGATGATATGAAAGAAGTATAGTTGGTACCTCACCCAGGTGGTACCTTGGAGTGATGGAGGGTTCCTCACCCAAGTGGTACCTAGGAATCTCGATTTTACCTCAACATGGTGATACCTATGAGACTTAATAGGATCTCACCAAGGTGCTTCTTGGGAATCTAGATTTGGCCTCACCCAAGTGGTACTTTGGAAAATTAGGACCTTACCCAGGCGATTTCTGGGATACTGGGATACTACCCTCTTGAAGTGGTACCTAGAAAAAATGGGTTCTATGTAACATGGGAAAAAAAACTTGGGAGAGACCTTTCTTAGACCTCCAAGGGTCTTCTCAAGCACTTTTGGAAGGGTCTCATGCATGATTGAACTTAAGAAGGGTACATCACCCTAGTGATTTTGGACTAGGGGGAGAGGCTCATCACACAAGTCTTTTTAGACCTTATAGAACCCTATCCCTAGAACTATCATTAATTTTATATTCTTTTAGGGATCAAAGAACAACTTGGGGGGTTTTAAAGACTTCGGTGAAGGAGTAGCACATCAGGAGCCTCTAGTAGTTTCAGTGTCTTCTAGTCATGTCAAATGAGGAGCCCAAGTGTCTGATTTATTGGAAATTTTGGGACCATGGGAAAAGTAATAATTTCATTAAGGTCTCTCATACTAGTGATTTTCAGACATGTCTTCACGTAGGGTAGAGCCATGTAGTTGAAAAGTATAACAACCCATACTTTACATACATTGTTATTACTTCAGAATTGAAGCACAATTATTACAACATATAACAAAACTAGGAAAGGACCGTATAGGTATAGTGTCTTTAGAAACTGGGAAACATAAACAACTGGTTCATAAAGCATCTACTCTGCCTCCCATTTATTTCATCATATCTAGAGTCCCTTTTTGGCATATCCTACTTAATAACCTTCTTTCTGACCTGGGGAAATAAAACATACAAAAGGGTGAGTTCAAATGCTCAGTAAGGGTAAACAAAAGAAATATCAATCACATCATATACATAAGAACATAACTTTTGGAAATATTAACCTGCAAAAGAAATCATAATCTCATAACATGGGATAAATCATAGTAGTGAAATGTAATCCCAATAACCATAACTTAAAACATGAAACTTTGTGTCATACACACATAATCATAGAGAATCATTTCTTATTAGTCAAGGCTCATTTCCAAGACTATCTTAGTGGAAAAAGTCCATTTCTGAACCAAGTTCACTCCTCGTTTCAGTCCTATTTCATTGAATCGGTTTAACCTGCCGTTCCAGCCATGTCTATCTCATGAGATATAAAATCTTTACCCAATGCATTGGAGGGAGATATAGGTCCCACCCATCTCATAATGATACCATTCTTATGTGTACCACAAAATCATAAACCATACATCATAGCATAACCCATTTAATAAAAATGGGAATCTTAAACATCGTGACATCATAAAACAATTCATATTAGATAAAGGAATTCATAAAAATATTTACATCACAACATAATCAAATCCATGTAATAATAGGTATAGAAACAGAACCCTATATTATCTTATATGGAAAATAATTTTGATAAAACACTTGAACTCCATTCTTGAGGAAAATATCCTTTCTACTTCAAAACATTTTTCCTTTCTTAACATGTCATACAATTTTAAACTAAAATAAGTTGATTAAAAATAAACTTGAAAAATTGTAAAGGAGGATTCTTGGAAATAATGTTTTAAAAATCCATTCATGCCGTATAAGTTAAAAAAAACATTCTTCTTGTACTTTTGTCGGAAAAGTCAAAAAGTACCTCGTACGAAAAACGACAAAAGATTCCTTTCATATCTTTTACTAAAAACTCACCAAAGGGTGAAATTGGATTTAATTAATTGTAGTTGTATGGAAATAAAATTACATATTGAGAAAACATGGATGTGGATGATAAAATACACCCCAGTAAATACCAAAGTATAAACAATCTCGGATAAAAATGAGATTGTGATATTTTCCCTTACCTTAGGTCCGATTTTCTTTGTAAGTGTCCGAACCTCTTGTATAATGATTTAAATAATGTTATTGACTTATTCCAGAATCATACTTATTTTTATGATATCATATATGGTCACATTCTTAGCTTCTTATTAGTAATATTTCATTACTACTTGTTTATTCGGGTGTTTATTACTTTTTGTTCTTATGCGTGTTTTGTCGAATAAATTCTTATACTTATTTTTAGGTTATAGATAACTCATTTACAGAATGGTATTAGTGTAATATATATCATATTTATTCCCTCAATTCATTTATATAATCATTATGCAATGAAGATCATGTAGAATGAGTCACATCAGATCGTGGAGACGGTATTCCGTACGTACGCACGAGCGATGATATCGTTCCCATGATCATGGAATTGTATTGGAGTGTATGTATAGTATTTATAAATCAATATCACTTTATAATAGTCATATATAGTCATTATTTACACCATTATACCCATCCAAGTAAGGTGGTGGTGGAAAATAGATTACACCACGGCGTGGAGACGGTATTCCGTACGTACGCACGCACAGTTATTTCAATTTCCGTAGGATGGATAGATGGTGAAATAGGGTTGTTTCATACTTATAATAACATATCAGTATATGAGTGATACTGATGTTATTACTTCACAATGAAACAAATAAAGAAGAAGAAGTGGAAGAAGAAATAAAGTTGAAAGAATTGGTAATCAGACATTACCTCTTCTTTGAAGCGCCTCTTTGAGATCTCCCTTTAGGGCACTAAAATTGGTCTTTGAAGAAGACCAGGACCTAGAGGATGTCTCTAGGGAAGTGGAGAGGAGAAATTGGCAGGGGTTGGACGAGATTGAAGGCTCAAAGTGGTGTGAGGAAGAGGGGGAGGAGGTGCCCTTTTATAAGGGAGGAGAGGGGAACCTTTGGAATAACTAAAACTATTATTTTATTATAAAGTCAAATTCGGTTTTAAATAGATCCAAATTGATTTATTTCTAAGCTAAGGTGGGGATGGGTCGAAATAATCTCATCCAATAGAATTTAGAAAAGTTTAGGTTCCTATTTTAACCTTATCATTTAGATTTAACATTAAGTAAAATAATTTTACTTTTACCGTGTCTTCTTGTGTTCTTATACTATATGGTTAATAAACCTACTATAAGCAGCCAAACGAACCCCAAGTTGTTTATTATTAATATATATATCCTTATCTAAGTCATTTGGCTGCACCTTAGATTTTTAGGAATGAAATAAAAATTACTAATATAATATTTGTTTTAAAAACTATTTTATGTCAATTTTGACACTATTTAGTAATTTATTTTTGTGAAAATTATAACAGAATGATTAGTTCGAACAAAGTTAATTAAATATATACTAACATGGAATATTAACCTAGAAAATTAGTGTAATTCATAAAAAATCTCAAATTATATTTATTTGGGTATTTATAACATCAATTATGTCAATATTTCATTAATAACATAATTACTGCATCATCTTTGTGTCATAAATAAATTAAATTATTTAAAGTCTAAAAATTAAAAATAAAATATCATTATGTAGGAAATATTTTTATCTTTTTAATTAATTCTTATAGTCGAATTTATCTTATGTACAACCCTATATTAAAAATGATATACTTATTAAAATTTGATTTTAACTATTTTAACCCTTCTTTAAATAAATTAAAAATAAATGTCTTAATCTAATCCTAGTGGGCCTAAATGGTCATATTTTATTCCTAAGGTTGTTTTTGGTCGAATTAAATTTATACAATATAATTAAGACATGTTTTAGGGTAATAATAATATCATTTTTACCCTTAATTACCCTATTTACTTTTAACCGTGGTAAATAAAAGTAAAAAGTTACTATTCACCAAAAATTATGTTCATCTCATTGAACCACATTTTACATACTGACATCAACCGTGTCTCTCGGATTTTTGAGATTCCAATCACAGAAGCGGTAAAATTAAGTTTTATGAAAAATTTAGTGTTTTAACTACCACTTAGTGGTTTCACTATTCATCAAAAATTGAAAGTTTTCAGAAAAATACCAAAATTTCACCCTAGGCTAATTTCGATATTCCGAATCCAAAAATGAAGTAAATTTTGAAAAATAAAATTTATAAAATTTCAAAAAGTGGTTATTACTATTCATAACGGCTAGTTTTAATAATATTTTAATAGCATATTGTTGTTTAGTGAAACTCGGTATTGCGTACGACGCAAGCTATCGAGGAAGGTTGTGATTGCATGTAAAGCAAGACAAGCAAGTGATGTGTGTAGTGAAAGATTCCTTTGATGATTTATATAACATAAAAACAAAATATTTCTCATAAAAGTCTCGGGTGTTACATTCTACCCCCCTTAAAATGAATTTCACCCTCAAAATTCGTCACATTGTAACAAACAGATGAGGATACCTCTCCCTCATCATATCCTCAAGCTCCCATGTAGCTTCTTCTAATTGGTGGTTCCTCCATAAAACTTTCACCAAGAGAGTGGTCTTGTTTCGTAGGACTTTTACGCTACAATCCAGAATCTCTATCGGCTGTTCTTCATAAGAAAGATTTTGCTCCAGCGGTACAACATCTCAGCTGAGTACATGTGAAGGATCAGGTATGTACTTTCTTAGGAGAGATACATGGAACACATCGTGAACTTGAGAGATATTCGGTGGAAGTGCCAATCGGTAAGCTACCTTCCCAACACGATCCAGTATTTCGAAAGGACCGATATACCTAGGGCTCAACTTTCCCTTCTTTCCAAATCTCATTACTCTCTTCCAAGGAGATATTCGTAAGAACACTTTATCACCCACTTCAAACTCTAAGTCTTTTCTTCAGTTGTCGGCATAACTTTTATGTCGACTCTGAGCTGCTCTTATGTGTTGTTGAATAGATCTGACCTTTTCTGCCATCTCATCAACATGATCAGGCCCTAATAGCTTTCTTTCCCCAACTTCATCCCAGCAAGTTGGAGTCCTACATTTCTTTCCATAGAGAGCTTCATAAGGATCCATTTGAATACTGGAGTGAAAGCTATTATTATAAGAAAATTCCACCAAAGGTTGGTGTTGATCCCAACCACCTTTGAAATCCATAGAGCAAGCTCTCAACATATCTTCTAGAGTTTGAATTGTTCTCTCAGATTGACCGTCTGTCTGAGGATGATAAGCAGTGCTGAAACTCAACTCTGTATCCAGAGTATGCTGAAGACTTTGCCATAACTTTGAGGTAAACCTCGGATCCCGATCAGATATAATAGAAAGTGGTACTCCATGCAATCTTACCACTTACTTTACATATATCCTGGGAAGTTGATCCAGAGATAAATCCTCTCTAATAGCAATAAAGTGTGCAGACTTTATAAGATGATCAACTATGACCCGGATAGCATTATTGCCTTTGGCTGTTTTAGGAAGTCCGGTGACAAAGTCCATAGTGATGTTTTCCCATTTCCATTCGGGTATGGGTAATGGTTGTAACATCCCCTTAGACTTTTGTCTCTCAGCTTTATCTTGCTGACAAACCAAGCATCGAGATACATATTCAGCAACTTCTCTTTTCATTCCATCCCACCAGAAGTACTCTTTCAGGTCCCTATACATCTTCGTGCTTCCAGGATGAATAGAGAATGAAGAACTGTGAGCCTCATCCAGCAGCTCCTTCTTTAATTCGGGGATGGGAGGAACCCAAACCCGATTCTGGAACTTTATTATCCCATCACAATCAAGGTTGAATTCAGGAACATTTGTCACCTTCTTTTGTAACTTGACATCTTCTTTCTGTGCCTCTTTAATCTTCACATGTATAGATGGTTGAAAATTCATTTGAGACAGATAAGATTTTTCCCCTTCCATTATAATTCCAACATCCATCCTTTGTAAATCCATAAATATTGGATCTTTTATGATCCTCATCATGGATAAACTGGCATGGTCTTGTCGACTTAATGCATCTGCCACCTGGTTTGCTTTCCCAGGGTGGTAATGGATATAGAAGTCGTAATCCTTAATCAGCTCCAACCATCTTCTTTGGCGCATATTCAGCTCCTTTTGTGTGAAAATATACTTTAAACTTTTATGATCAGTATAAATGTCACACCTTTCTCCATAAAGATAATGCCTCCAAATCTTTAATGCAAAGATTACCACAGCTAACTCCAAATCATGATTTGGGTAATTTTGCTCATGTATTTTCAACTGTTGTGAGGCATAAGCTATCACTATATCATTTTGCATAAGAACACACCCCAATCCCTTCTTGGATGCATCACTGTAGATCAAAAACCTTTCTCCACTACAAGGTAGTGTGAGCACAGGTGCACTGGATAACCTTCTTTTCAACTCCTTGGAATTATCTTCACATTCCTCCATCCAGACAAACTTAACTCTTTTCCGAGTCAACTTGGTGAGTGGATTAGATAATCGTGAAAAATCTTTCACAAAACGTCGATAATATCCAGCCAAACCAAGAAAAATTTGGATCTCAGTCACTGTTGTTGGTCTTGACCATCTTTCGATAACCTCTGTTTTTGCTGGATCCACAGATATCCCCTCTTTTGAGATTATGTGACCCAAAAATGAAACTTTTTGAAGCCAAAATTCACACTTGGTAAATTTGGCATAAAGTTTCTCCTTTCTCAGGGTCTTCAATATAATTCTCAAGTGATCTTCATGTTCTTCCTTGCTCTTTCAATAGAAAAGAATATCGTCTATAAAGACTACCACAAACTAATCAAGATAGTCTCTAAAGACTATTCATCATATCCATGAAGATAGTAGGGGAATTAGTAAGACCAAATGGAATCACTATGAATTCATAGTGTCCATACCTTGTACAGAAAGCCGTCTTTGGTATATCCTCCCTTTTGAACCTTAATTGATGATACCCTGAACGAGGATCAATCTTGGAAAAGTACTGAGCTCCGTGTAGTTGGTCAAATAAGTCATCAATGCATGGGAGAGGATATTTGTTCTTGATAGTGATCTTGTTAAGTTCTCGATAATCAATGCAGAGTCTCATTGATCCATCTTTCTTCTTAACAAACAGAACAGGTGCTCCCCAAGGTGACGCACTAGGGCGTATGAACCCCTTATCAAGATTCTCTTGAAGTTACTTCTTCAATTCCTGCAACTCAATTGGGGCCATTCTATACGGTGTCTTTGAAATAGGCAAAGCACCCGGTACGAGTTCTATTGAAAACTCAACTTCACGATTTGGTGGAAGACCCGATAATTCCTCCAGAAAGACATCGTCAAACTCCCGTACAATGGGAATATTCTTAATCATGAGTTTCTAACCAACCATTTGAGATAAATAACCTTCATTTAGTGGAATCAAGACCCATAAGATGGAAGAAATTTACACTAGAAGGATATGTTCATCCTTGCATTGATAGACGATCATAGATTGATCTGGAATATGAAATGTAACTTCCCTTATTTGGCAATTGATATGAGCTCCATATAAAGAAAGCCAATCCATGCCAAGAATCACATCATATTCCACTATAGGAAGGATCACAAGATTTGCGGGAAGCACTTTCCCACAAACTTCGATCGGAGAAGAATTATAAACTTTTGATGCGATTGTTGTGCCATTAGGGGTTGTCACAGCTAACTCAACATCTAATTGTTGAGGTAATACGGTGACATCCTTAGAAAATTCTTCAAAAATAAAAGAGTGGGTGGATCTAGAATCAAATAAAACATTTTCTACTTTAGAGTGGATGGTAAGTGTACCTTTCACCACATCGTTATCGTACTCCACATCGCTGATAGAAATTGCATGTGACTTTACTTTATCTTTAGCCTTAAGAGTTTGTTGATGTCGACCATCATCATCAACCCTTGGATTTGGGCATTGATTGGCATAATGCCCCATCTCCTTGCACTTGAAACATTGAAGTGTAGTAGGTTCATTTTGTGTATCCCTTCCTTTGTTTGCATCATTAGACATCTTCTTCCCATCATTGCGGCATTAAAATGCCCTATGACCTTCCTTTCCACATTTGAAACATTTACTTGTCCCTTTAAGACAACTCCCTCCATGTTTCTTTCCACACTTTGAGCATAAGGGAAAGCTCATCTTCTTTTCAGTGTGCTCTTTAGATTTTCCTTTGAATTCCATTTTCCTCTTCTTATCAAACCCATATGACTAATGGGTTACTCCAATCTCCATCTCAACTTTGAGAGTACATCGAATGATTTCCTCATAGCTATTGAAGTCCACTATGGATAACGCCCTTCGAAGACTTGGTTTTAAGCCACTAAAGAATCGATCGATCTTACTCTCAGGTTGGATAATAATACCAGAAGCGTACCTTGCAAGTCTTGTAAAATTTTCTTCATAGGTACCAACAGATTCATCATCCTTTTGCTTTAGTTTAAGAAACTCCTTCTCCATCTTTGTTCAGAGAATACGAGGGAAGTACTTATTGAAAAATAAGTTCTTGAACTCGTCCCATTCCATGGACTCAATTTCATCTCTTTGCCTCGTATTCTTAATAAGATTCCACTATTGATCAGCATCACCTTCCAAACGATACACTGCTAAGATGAATTTATCATGTTCAGAACATTGAAGAACTAAAAAAATCTTTTCAGTAGTACTAATCCATTGTTCAGCAACTAATGGATCAGTAGACCCGCTGAATGAAGGTGGACGCTGCCTTATGAAGGATTCAACAAAATGTTGCTCCTTCCTTTGCTCGTTTGGAAGTCCTGCATGATTCATATCTTGAGAAAGTTGTGTGATCATGGCTACAAGATTTTTCATTCCATCTCCCATAACATTTGGTTGATCAAGGGGACAATCATTGCATTTCCCGTCGCATTCCACATTAACACGGTTCCTTCGGGTTCCAGCCATTGACTAAAACCAAGAAGAATAGTGTGAGCAAAACTAATTATAATAAGAAAACCACATAATCAAGAATAAAATTTCACACTTAATGTCTTATCCTAGGTTATTCATGGCCATTTCTAAAACACTAAGATAGTGTTCTATGCTTAGACTTATCCTTAGGGTTCTTACAAACGCTTTCACATCCTAGTTTCCAAAGGTTGACTATACCTTTCCTCTGATACCAACTATAACAACCCATACTTTACATATATTGTTATTACTTCAGAATTGAAGCACACTTATTACAACATATAACAAAACTAGGAAAGGACCGTATAGGTATAGTGTCTTTAGAAACTGGGAAACATAAACAACTGGTTCATAAAAAATCTACTATGCCTCCCATTTATTTCATCATATCTAGAGTCCCTTTTTGGAATATCCTACTTAAAAACCTTATTGCTGACCTGGGGAAAGAAAACATACAAAAGGGTGAGCTCAAATGCTCAGTAAGGGTAAACAAAAGAAATATCAATCACATCATATACATAAGAACATAAATTTTGGAAATCTTAACAAGAAATCATAATCTCATAACATGGGATAAATCATAGTAGTGAAATGTAATCCCAATAATCATAACTTAAAAAATGAAACTTTGTGGCATACACACATAATCATAGAGAATCATTTCTTATTAGTCAAGGCTCATTTCCAAGACTATCTTAGTGGACAAAGTCCATTTCTGAACCGAGTTCACTCCTCGTTTCAGTCCTGTTTCACTGAACTGGTTTAACCTGCCGTTCCAGCCATGTCTATCTCATGAGATATAAAATCTTTACCCAATGCATTGGAGGGAGATATAGGTCCCACCCATCTCATAATGATACCATTCTTATGTGTTCCACAAAATCATAAACCATACATCATAGCATAACCCGTGTAATAAAAATGGGAATCTTAAACATCGTGACATCATAAAACAATTCATATTAGATAAATGAATTCATAAAAATATTTCCATCACAACATAATCAAATCCATGTAATAATAGGGATAGAAACAGAACCCTATATTATCTTATATGGAAAATAATTTTGATAAAACACTTGAACTCCATTCTTGAGGAAAATAACCTTTCTACTTCAAAACATTTTTACTTTCTTAACATGTCATACAATTTTAAACTAAAAGAAGTTGATTAAAAATAAACTTGAAAACTTGTAAAGGAAGATTCTTGGAAATAATTTTTTAAAAATCCATTCATGTCGTATAAGTTAAAAAAAACAATCTTCTCGTACTTTTGTCGGAAAAGTCAAAAAGTACCTCGTACGAAAAATGGAAAAAGATTCCTTTCATATCTTTTACTAAAAACTCACCGAAGGGTAAAATTGGATTTAAAAAATTAGTAGGTGTATGGAAATAAAATTACATATTGAGCAAACGTGGATGTGGATGATAAAATACACCCTAGTAAATACCAAAGTATAAACAATCTCGGATAAAAACGAGATTGTGATATTCTCCCTTACCTTAGGTCCGATTTGCTTCGTAAGTGTCCGAACCTCCTTTATAATGATTTAAATAATGTTATTGAATTATTCCAGAATCATACTTATTTTTATGATATCATATATGGTCATATTCTTAGCTTCTTATTAGTAATATTTCATTACTACTTGTTTATTCGGGTGTTTATTACTTTTTGTTCTTATGCGTGTTTTATCGAATAAATTCTTATACTTATTTTTAGGTTATAGATACCTCATTCCCAGAATGGTATTAGTGTAATATATATCATATTTATTCACTCAATTCATTTATATAATCATTATGCAATGAAGATCATGTAGAACGAGTCGCATCACATCGTGGAGACGGTATTCCGTACGTACGCACGAGCGATGCTATCGTTCCCATGATCGTGGAATTGTATTGGAGTGTATGTATACTATTTAAGAATCAATATCACTTTATAATAGTCATATATAGTCATTATTTACACCATTATACCCATCCAAGTAAGGTGGTGGTGGAAAATAGATTACACCACGGCGTGGAGACGGTATTCCGTACGTACGCATGCGCGGTGATTTCGTTTTCCGTAGGATGGATAAATGGTGAAATAGGGTTGTTTCATACTTATAATAACATATACGTATATGAGTGATACTGATGTTATTACTTCATAATGAAACAACTAAAGAAGAATAAGTGGAAGAAGAAATAAAGTTGAAAGAATTGGTAATCGGACATTATCTCTTCTTTGAAGCGCCTCTTTGAGATCTCCATTTAGGGCACTAAAATTGGTCTTTTAAGAAGGCCAGGACCTCTATGATATCTCTAGGGAAGTGGAGAGGAGAAATTAGCAGGGGTTGGCCGAGCTTGAAGGCTCAAAGTGGTGTGAGGAAGAGGGGGAGGAGGTGCCCTTTTATAAGGGAGGAGAGGGGAACCTTTGGAATAACTAAAAATATTATTTTATTATAAAGTCAAATTAGATTTTAAATAGCTTAAAATTGATTTATTTCGAAGCTAAGGTGGGTATGGGTCGCAATCCTCTCATCCAATAGAATTTAGACAAGTTTAGGTTCCTATTTTAACCTTATCATTTAGATTTAAAATTAAGTAAAATAATTTTACTTTTACCGTGTCTTCTTGTGTTCTTATACTACAAGGATAATAAACTTACTATAAGCAGCCAAAAGAACCCCAAGTTGTTTATTATTAATATATATAACCTTATCTAAGTCATTTGGCCGAACCTTAGATTTTTAGAAATAAAATAACAATTACTAATATAATATTTGTTTTAAAAACTATTTAATGTCAATTTTGACACTATTTAGTAATTGATTTTTGTGAAAATCATAACAGAATTATTAGTTCGAGCTAAGTTAATTAACTCAATAATAACATGTCATATTAACCTATAAAATTAGTGGAATTTATAAAAAGTCTCAAATTATATTTATTTGGGTATTTATAACATCAATTATGTCAATATTTCATTAATAAGATAACTACTGCATCATTTTTGTGTCATAAATAAATTAAATTATTTAAAGTCTAAAAATTACAAATAAAATATCATTATTTAGGAAATATTTTTATATTTCTAAGGAATATTTATAGTCTAATTTATCTTATGTATAACACTATATTAAAAATTATATACTTATTAAACTTTGATTTAACTATTTTAACCCTTCTTTAAATAAATTAATAATAAATGTCCTAATCTAATCCATGTGGGCCTAAATGGTCATATTTTATTCTTAGGGTTGTTTTTGGTCGAATTATACTTGTAAAATAGAATTAAGACATGTGTTAGGGTAATAATAATATCATTTTTACCCTTAATTACCCTATTTACTTTTAACCGTGGTAAATAAAAGTAAAAAGTTACTATTCATCAAAAATTATTTTCATCTCATTGAACCACATTTTACATACTGACATCAACCGTGTCTCTCGGATTTTTGAGATTCCACTCACAGAAGCGGGAAAATTAAGTTTTATGAAAAATTCAGTTTTTTAACTACTACTTAGTGGTTTCACTATTCATCAAAAATTGAATGTTTTCAGAAAAATACAAAAATTTCACCCTAGGCTAATTTTGATAATCCGAATCCAAAAATGAAGTCAATTTTGAAAAATAAAATTTATAAAATTTCAAAAAGTGGTTATTACTATTCATAACGGCTAGTTTTAATAATATTTTAATAGCATATTGTTGTTTAGTGAAACTCGGTATTGCGTACGACGCAAGCTATCGAGGATGGTCGTGATTGCGTATAAAGCAAGCCAAGCAAGTGATGTGTGTAGGGAAAGATTCCTTTAATGATTTATATAACATAAAAAAAAATATTTCTCATAAAAGTCTCGGGTGTTACAAAAAGTGCATGATAGAGATGCAAGATATAACTTGCCACAAAAATCAAGCCAGCATGATGGTACTGGGTTCAGGGTTTTTCTTTGAATAATAACACTTGGGAAACATATAGGATCCCCAAAACATTTTCATTTTTCTATTATTTGACGTATTTTCCTTTGAAACTACTCACACTCATGTGAAAAACGGAGTTTCAACACATATGTATGGAATAATATCTCTATGAAGTGATTTAAATAATTTCATATCACTGAATTATATGAATATTTATTAAATATGATAGAAATTAAATGATTATTATTTTTTATTTTATTGAAACCTGATCAATGTACTAGGACTAGGACTAGCGAACTGAACCATGCGTGAAAAATAAAGCATTTATCACCCAAAAATAGTGATTATAAATAGGAATTGTTAATAAAAGGGTGATAATATATTATAATTAAATAAAATATTGTAATATATATATGAGTATGGTATTGAATTATATTTATAATAAATCTATATTTATTATATTGACGATTCAAACACATATGAAGCAAGAATAACTTGGCGTAATGGATTTCCCATCCAATTTTTCTTTCTGTGAGACATATCCCATATTAACCACTTGTATCATTTAAATGATTTATATACAATCCATGAATGTATTTTATTATTATTTTCCTGAAAATAATGTAGATTTATAAATCCATATAATGTGCACTCTTTTATGAGGGTTTACTTTAGAGATTACCAAAATTGTAAGAGTTTATCATCTAAAATTATTATCTTTTTGATAAATGTTATGTTATACAACTATCTTCATTTATAATATTTATATTCAACATATATTACATGTTACATCATAAAAATACATATGTTCATGATATTTAATGTTTCATTTGAAATCAATATTTCATAGGGATTATGATTAAAAAGTTACTAAAGTTGCAATGATTCTTTGTTTCAAACCCATTTTATTGAGGACTATTTATGCTTAAATTTATGTTAAGAAAATTATACAATCCTTATCTGATGAAACAATTTTATTTTATTTATCAACTATTTATTTCAATAATTTTAATTTTTACTACCATTTTTCTCTCTTCGGTACTCAAAATGGTTCATAATGTTTTTTTTATAAAAACCGATCTTATTTCTCATTTTCCAGTTAGAAATCCTCTTTATTCAATACCAATTTTTTCAATTTTTTTAAAATGTTATTAAATTTTCGACAATGATTGAATAAATTCATTTTTATGCATGTTTTAATTCTTCAAAAATGTTTAAAATGAATATTCTATTCATTTTCTATATACTGTACTTTTTACCAAAGGGGTGAGTATAATTTCTTTTAACGATTATATAATGAATGGAATTTAACACAATAATAACCTTTTAATTATTTAATGTTACATTTATAAATTTACATGGATATTTTAATTTATTTTAATATTTTTTAAATATTTTTATTTCAATTAAATCATTAAAAAATAAAAAGAGTATTTTCCAAATTTTTTGACATAATATTTTAAAGATTTTTTATCTATGATTACATCCTTCAATGTTAATTATGATTTAATTAGGATATGATCCTATTATACCAACCTTATTCTTTATTTGGATAGTTTATGATTATCATTATTAGAAGTTTATAAACCCTTTTATTTTCCATGGGTTATTCTATGCTGAAATGATGAAATGATTATAAACCCTGTTTTCTTTCCGTGGGTTATGACATAATTACATAATTATTATTTTATGATATGATGGAATACATATGTATTGGTTTAATTATGTGATGGGTGGGATTATAATTACACATCTGTCAAATTCAATGGGTATATATTGATATCTCATGAGATAGTAAGAATTGGATTGGGGGGTGAACCCAGTTCACTAGGGGACTCTTTTTTTACTATGATAGTGTTAGGAGTGAATCTTGACTAAGGCTATTATGGAATGGGGAATGAAAACAATACACTATAATAGTGTTAAAAGTGATCCTTGAATAATGAAATTAATTTATATTCTTACGTGTGTTCCACAAAACTTATGCCTTATGCTTATGATATGTTCTCATGGCTCAGTAATCTTGATTCTATTATGAATCTTGTCTTATGAACCAGCAAATATTATTCCATAAATAATGATTATAATCTACAAATTATTTGGTATGATTTTATTTTGTTATGACCATGCTTATTCTCACTTATGATCATATAATTATGCCTCCAATGTTTTCCCTTATAGAGTATCTGAGATCACCTTTTCACATGTTTTATTTTCCACAGGATATAAAGAATTGTTTAAAGTGAGATATGTCATTAAATGTATATAATTGTGATTAATTTAGTGTGAGATCATGTATATATTTCATTTACTAGTTTTTTATATATCCATGTTTCCAAACACACTAATCCTTTATGGTTATAATGTGGATATTAATATTCTGTAATTGATATTCATCTAATAGGATGCAATATTTATGTATGAAATTTTTGGGTTGCTATAGCCATTGGCCACGATATTATATGATTATACCATTATACAAATCCTAACTAAAATCATCAACCATTGAATTTTATTTCTGATGCATATACTCCAGGTTGAAGTTAAACATCTAGAGATACTCTATCTAATGTTGTTTCCTCATGTTTAAGTGTCTCTATGAGAATATAAATTTCATGTTTTTATGATTAGTGAAGTAAATAAAATTTTCACCAGATATATATTAGTTTAATGTTTTAATGAATTTTCTATATTAGAAAATTCTATCTTTCAAGTTAGATAATTAATCTCACGTGTTTGAAATTTTTTCAAGCCATTGGACAAAACACGATCTTTATTCAAAATGACACAACCCATTTGTGATCCAAATGCATCCCAATATATAACATATACCTATAATTATTCAATATATGAAAGGATATGTGATGAGGTTTGATGATATTTAAGCTTTTTAAATGATTACTTATAATCCTCAATCCAGTATAATGGATTCCCTTTATCAATAATTCATTCATAGCATATAAAAGTATCAAAAAAGTAAAAATAATAGGCAAATAATCTTTTAAATCTATGTATCTCAAAATAATTCATTGGTGGTTTTTAGGAAATATCATCTTCATTCTTCCTAGGTTCAAGTAATTTTTAACTTTATAATGTTATATTCCTAAGAAATCATACATCTTGAATGAAGAAGTCAGAATTTGAAAATTTATCATTATGTTGTTGATTGTGAAACATGATCAATACAATCTCTATGTTCTCCTCATGGTCATTACTACTTCATGTGTAAACAAAAAAACCAAAAATACATACCATTAAAAATGAATCAAGATACATGTGGAAGATATGTATTATCATGAAAATGAAAACTATAGGTGCATTCGTTAGAAAAGATGACATACTAACATTTTTATAATTGTTGTATCAAATTTAAATTAATATATTTAGAAAATATTCTTTCATTAAAAATAATTGAAGATACCTAGATCATAGATTAAACATAGGGAACTGATTTTCCCCCCTAAAAGTGATCAAACATATCGTCAATTTGTAGAAGAGTATACTAATTCTTGATCGAAACTTGATTCAAATTTTGATAGTTGACACATAATCGATGTGAACCATCTTCCTTATTTATGAATAAAAATAGTTCATCAAAAGGTATTTTACTTGGTATAATAGGTAACCTTCTCTCCAATAATTCTTGTTGAATTTTTAATTCACAAAAAACTTTTGGATTTATTATATATAATGGAACAAAATTAGGGATTGTTCCCTGAAATATATTAATATAAATTTTATTTCCCATTCAGGGGTAGCCTAGATAAATAATTTTGAAATACATCCAGGCATCCTTCCAACATTTTAAGAAGATTCATATTTTATGTTTCGTCTATAGTGACATAATTCATTTCTATTAGATGACTACAAAACCTTCCATGTACTAGAACTAATGATATTTCTCTATCAACATTAATATCCCAATCCACTATCAATAAATGAATAGTTTCATATAGAGGTGTGTAAGTTAATTTTGAAGCATAAAAATCAATTTTGGATTTGAATTTAACTATCTATTCCATTAAAAATATTAAATAAAAAACATTCATTTATAAGACATTAAAATCTAAATGGAATTTAAATAATGAATTGTAGTGATACATGACGGTAAATTGAATCCTCCACAACTATATTTACTAATAGGTGTCTCGATGCTCATAACATGAGGCATCATATCCTTGTGAAATCCAAATTATTTAATCACACATGAAGAAATAATAATATGATGAATAATTTAGAAACATGATATTAATAAGGGATGATTTTAGAATAATGAAAAATCACACCATTAAGGGACCCAATTTCTTACTCAAGATAGCATGATCAGATCCGTATAACTATCAATAATCTCACATATAAGAGTCCTTTATCCCTTCTAGTGTTGTCATCTAGATAATAAAGGTGTCACCAGAGTTTTCATGGTTCATCCAATTACATGGGAATGAACTATTATGATGAGATATTCCAAATTTATTATGTAATGTATGTGACTATTTTGATCCAACTTCTCTAATTAACTATGAATATTTCTAGAAATATTTCTTGAGATGTTATTTTATTTTTTATAGTTGTGAAAATCTCATAATAGTGTTGTACACTCTCTCTAATTATATTGAATAGAGCCACTTTGAATGTAACCTAGTACATTATAATAATGCAGTGGATGAGAGACTAATACGGTAGATTTTTTCTCTAGTTCCCTACTATATTGGTAATAACCCCAACATTTTTGATTATTCACTATAATTGAGATTACTCCTTCACATAGATGGATGAAGGTTTCCCCTCCACTAAGATTCCTTATAAGATTTCTCTCTCCCCCCAATTTCATGTTCACTATTTCTGTATAATCTGAAATATAGAACATTACCACTATAAATAGAATATAAATTCATATAACAACCTTAAATATTAATTCCTTCATCCTACCTTCAATGGATACCACTGGAAAAAAATTAATTCTGTATGAAAATTGAGTAGCAGATTCAATCACTGACATAATTCTTGTTTTAATTAGAAGAAATATGTAATCTTTTATATTTATAAGGTGAGAAGATAATTTTTTATTAAACAAATCATGAATCACCTACAAAAAAAATACAATCTAACTATGATTGAAAAATTGAGTCCCACAATTGAAGATTTCGGACATCAATCAAATATTTTACTAGATTTACATTTTTCTTAGAATTAGTTTATAATAATTAAAATATATTGTTCATAATACCCATACATACTTCTAATTTATCAAGTACTAAATCACTTATATATTTTATTGGATTCTGCCTCTAGAATTCCAAGGAGTGATTGATGTGACAAGGCTCATTTTCCCAAGGTTTCTTTTCAGTAGTTTCGAATTATCTCACAATAATCTAGGAAATTTACTAGTTCTCTTGTGGTTCAGGTGGAACCACATTTTTTGTTGCACCTTGTAACTGGTTTCTTATTTTCTGCATTGGAGTCATATTAATTCTATAAAAATATCGAAAAAATTAATTAATTAGTTTAATAATTCATTATTCAAGGTTATATAACATATCCTTCCAAAACAATCAAAAATTGGAATTGATCAATACCAAAATCAAAAAATTATGTAATAATATGCCCCTAGAGGGAAGTTTCATTACTAATTCAAGATAAAAAACACTCATTGGATAAACCCATGATTATGGGATGATAACATGCCTAGAATTATTTTAGAACATTTTTTATACCCTAGAAAACTTGATAACTTTATGTTCAATATAAATAGGATAACATAATTTTTTATACAATAAAATCAAAGTCACAACACATCCTATGATACCATTTGTAACCGCCCAACCATAACCGTTGGATTGGAAATATCCAAGGTGCCCTTAAATGTGGGTGAAATTCCCAAAAAACCAATGGTTTGAAATAAATAATGAGGGGTTAATAAGATAGAGGGGTAAGACTTTACCCTTTTTACATAGACACCCAACACACAAATACAACCAGAAATTAAATAAATTAAAATAGATATAATAATGACTCATTAATAAATCTAAAACCTCAATGTATAATAAGATAAAAAAATAAGTAATATTATAAAATCATAAAACTATAACAACTAAAAATACAAAATAAATCAAGATTATGGAATTAATGTATAACTTTTCTAGAATCTAAGACCCATCCAACTCCAAGGCCCTAACTCCAGACGTCCAGGAATACTACCTCAATAAGCTCTACTAGAAAAAATTGAAATATTATCCTTCCTAAAATCACAAAAAACCAAGTCTGAATAAACACCAAGGTTTGAATGCATGGTTTGAGTAATCATACATAGTTTGAAAACTGCATGACTTCCTACAAATTCCTTTAAAATAAGAATCAAATTATCACACAAATTTATAAAAAAGAGAAGGAAGAATATCAATATTATTATAATAAAAAATAATAATTATTTTAAATATACATGGTGTTCATATTTTGACTTCACACACATAGTAGATATGAAAATATATATGCTCATGAGTGATGATACTTCATTCAAAAGGTCATAACTTAGTGATATATCTTTTAGTGTATCTAGTTTGGAACCAAAATCCATGTCCGTACAAAAGAGGTTATGTAAAATGAAAAAAATGAAAAAATGAACCATCCATGACATTACTATATTTTCACACTATGAAATCATTTTAAGGAAAACTATTATATCAATTAGTCATTTTTTTGGAAATCTCTCAAAAACCATGATTTTGAGTTCATCCAACCAGAGTAAATTTTAGCAGATTTTTATCAAGGTTATTTATTTAAAAACAGATGAAACATATTTATAAATAAGAGAGACTTAAAATTGAAAACATTATTATAAATGGAGAAGCCACACACCTCAAATGTGTTTGGTATGAAAATTATCTCAATGAACAAGGAAGAATAGGGTTTCCCCGTCCACTCCTTTAATGAATTATAAAGAAACACTTTCATCACAAATAATCAACCCAAAATCTAGGTATATAATTATTGATATAGAGTTCACCCTAGTTGAAAAATTGTGAATTATTAAGGATAAGAATAATCTAGAGATTTACTTCCATTTCGTAGTTCTAATGCACTAAGATCCAATGAAACCTTCCTAAAGATAGAAGAAAATATCTATAAACAATTAATGGAGGGATGAAGATAAAGAAAACTTGGAGATATTCTTATGAGGATTGAAGGGAAATGAACTAATTAAATCTTATAAACATAAACCCATACATTCCATGAATGGGATATTCATGTTGTGAAAATAAGAAATATTAAATATGATGAAAATCATGTCATGTCACTGAAAATACTCTAAAAAAATTTAGTAATTGAATAAAATTCATCGTGTCATCCCAAAATCCATTAATGTTATGAATACAAATTCAAATAAGGAACCAAATTCATTAGAAAAATTATATCCTCCCTTATATTTCTCAATATGAACACATTAAGTAATTCAACCCAACCACTCAAAGCATTAAAGAATCTATTTAAAACAAGTATATACCTTAAACTGGGGGTGTCACAGGAATGTTACTAAGTTCAACCATGATTGTGATGGAATAATAAGGTTCATTAACTGAGTATGTGCCCTATCAATATGATATTTTAATAAAGACACATTGGATAAGGCTCATAGTACATCATTCCCTATTCATCTACAAAGTATGAAGATGTATATAGATCTGAATGAGTATTTCAAGTGGTATAATACATAAGGGGATATTATAGAGTATGTATCTCATTTTTTGGTATATTAGTAAGTTTTTTATGAGAGGAAGAATTATAAGGGTATGTTATATCTATTACCCACACTAGAATAGAAATGGAAAAAAATCACCCTAGATTTCACCATATTAATCCCCAAAACTTATAAAGGGAATAATGTTCTTAGAGTACTAGTTGATCACCATATAAATTCAACACATTTCATTTCTAGAAGAAATAATTTACCTCTTGATAATAATTGTAGGATATACATTATGTAAGTGGTAAGGTTTTATTCAGTACCACATTTTATTGAATGTAATTAAGAAATGAGGTTTCCCTTGAGGCTCAAGAGAAGCATTTAACAAAAATTTAATACAAAGTGAAACTTTAGTATTGAATATGTTCATTAAAAAAATTATAGTATAAGAGGACCATTATAACCATATATGATATTTTTATATACTATTATAGTTATTTTAATGGTGTTATAAATTAGTACCATAATCTTGTTGAATCTTCTTACAATAATAGATTCCACTAAAAATATTAGATATATCCTTATGAATCCCTTTGTTATAGGAGGTGAATGACTCCAATGTTCAAGGATGAAGCTGAAAAAATAAAGATATTAAGACCTAAGAAAGATATTGACATTTTAGAGAAGTTTAGATCCATTAAAAACACATCAGGGCATATATGATTCAATGGAAAATTTATACAGATATTTATTATTTAGACCAAGAGTTTGAAGTAGGAAAAATGTATTCCTATAAATATATCCTTGAAATATTGTTATAAAATTTTGAATGAAGGGAAAGATGATAAATAGATATATCATTCCTATTTAGATTCTTGATAATATAATTACAATTTCTTATATCTTGGAACTTACAATAGAACCATATAAAGTTTACGATGTGTTCCACATATTGATTTTGATGAAGTAAATGCCAGACCATTCACATGTACAGAATTTAGGTATTGTACCACCAGAGAATGATTATTATTAAAGAGAACAATTGATTGATAGTTGGATTGAAGAGATAAAGCTTTATAGATTAATACAACTCAATTGATAAAAGTTTTATGGAGATACAAAAAAATTGAGGATGTTGTGTGGGAACCTGATGACATTATGATGTCGAAGTAACCTCATATTTTCTCATCTTGGTAATGGAATTTCAAGGTAAATATTAATATAAGGGGAATACAATAAAAAAACTCAATATTTTACTATAAACATATCTTTTTTGAAATTTAATGTGTCTTATATCTAGTTTACAAGAAACATTGAACTTAAAAGAACTGTGATATACTATTGAAATAATGCTATTAAATATGAATTTTTTAAAAAAGAAGTTAGATTAACGGGTGTGAGTAGGAATAAATAAATAATAAAAAATATAAATAAAATATTTATAAAATTTTTACTTAATGAAAAATTATTAACCCATCCCCATTAAATAAGTACTAAATTTTAAATGTGATATAATATAATTTTATTTTAAAATATCATTTTTCAAATTATTATATATATATATATATTATTCCATAATCACTAATGAACTATGGTTTTGAGAAAATATATAGGTATTGAATAAAAAAAAATAAAATCAGTCATACATTCAATATCAATTTGTTATAAGTGAATGAAAAATCATTTGATTGTAAAAGGAGATATATTCTAGAAAACTTTTTTGTATTCTTAATATATTTTTATCTTATAAAAATTAAATTAATAACTCTTTATGAATAATTTAAATGTAATTTTTAGATAATTTACTCTTTTAAATATATTATCATACATATAATGGTGGCTACTAGTGATAGTTTGAAATCAAATTCACTTTATTATTTTAAAACAAAATTTTCCAAAAAATAATTTTATCATGATTTGTGTGTTGAATTTAGAATTAATTTCTAAAAATTATCAAAATTTTATATGGTAAAATTTATTTTATATTTATATTCAACATATTTAATTTTAAATATAATTTAAACTTATTTCATTGTCATAATTAATAGTAACCAAGGTATAAATTTATCATTACTACAAGGGTTAAAAATAAGTAATGAGGGGGTTAAACTAAGAGTTAAGGTTTCAATTATCCCAAAAAATGATTTACTTTGATTATTTTATTATAGTTATACATTAAAATTATTATTTTGGATTCTTTGGAATTATATATACACTTTATTTGAGCAATATATATGTTATTTAATAAAATTTCAAGTATTTACAAGTTTTCCACCCACCTCACTTATAAAAGGTAACCTAATATTCTCACATATCTACACCACTATAGAACTTTACCTAAATAAATATATACCCAAATGTCCTCCCTACATCTTTATCCATGAAATTTATGCTTTTCTTTATTTCTAAAACACCCATTCATGATACCTTAGGTTGTTTTTCAAAGGGTGATACCTAAAGAAGATGTATATGTTATTACTAAGCCTTTTTTTGTTTATTTATTATTAAATCTCAGAAAGAATTTGTATAAAAATATTAATATTATGGAATAGGTATCATTACTATATTAATATGTTTTTATATTAAAGTAAAATCCATTTTTTATTACCTCCATATCCATTGGAAAATGATAATATCACTAATACGTATGTGTGGACTTCCACCTCCTTGAAGCAATGATATTTTTTTAATATTTACATAGATCTGAATAATAATAGATTTAAAAAATATATAATATATTTCTACTGTATTTATAAAATTTTATGGGTTAATTATTATTTACATTTCATTCATTCCATCAATCGAAAAGTGGAAGCATCACTCAAGAATACGTATGAACTAACTTCTCTATGAAGTTTTGTAAGTAATTTTTCATCACAACTTTGTAATTATGAAATGATTAATATTTTAAATATCATGAAACCATTAACATAGATCACAGAATCGAACAAAAAAATTGAAACTTGAATGAAAAATTAATTATTTTTTACCCAAATGATTATTTTAATGATTAATTTTTTAAAAAAGTGTAATATGAAATTATAAATAAATGATATATAGTTTTTTATTTATGAATATGGTTTTGTAATATATTTATAAAAAATATATTTTTTATACATGTGGTTTGAATGAGTATGAGTCTATAAGGGACATGATATATGGGTTTAGGTTACAATCTTATTTCTTTTCTCAATTATTTATATGATATTTCAATTAAGGGAAATTATATAATCTATATAAATTAAACCCCATAAATTTTATTATACTATAGGTATTTATATAATTTTCATATATTAGTACAATTTTCCTATCAATGATATATAATATAACTACTAAAATATTTTGAATAAAAGATAACCCTCTTTATCCTTTTTGGGCCTGAAATATTTTTACTCCATAGGAATGTTTCTCAAATTTTTTTTATAGAATATTTTACATATTTTTAAATGTTTAAGAAATATTATCATTACTTTATTTTAATTTCATTTAAAATTATTTTAAAAAATATTTTCAAATATTCTATAAACAACTCATCTTTTAATTTTTAAAAAAGTGTATTGTTACATTTAACAAATACAATATGAAAATAGTTTCCCTCTATCATGACTATACTTTAATTTAGAGGTTCCATTATAATTTTCAATTGTTATTTTCAAATAAAAACATTTTCTCAATATTATATGAATTATTATTTAAACTTTTACCAATAGAAAATGATATTTTTAATTGTTTTTGATAAAGGTTCTAATTTTCATTCAAAAATGTTTCTCATAAATGAAAATATAGTTTGTATGTTTACTTATAGTTCATTATTGATAATATCTTATAATAGTATCCTCGTTTTTGGATGAATTATTATGATTATGTTATTAGAAATATTTCATGAATCAAATATATTTCGATAGATTAATTATGCTATGATGAGATAAGAAATTTAGTTATTATACCATCCACTTCCTTTCCCAAGAGAGATTATTATTTTTTAATGTTGAGATGTTTACGAATCCCACTTATTTTTCACTAGTTAAGATATTATGTTTGATGAATGTTATTATAATCTTTTTTTACACATATGTATAGATTTAATCCTATTATGAGTGGAACATGAAATATATAACTCTCCAATTAATTGGGTAATGATTGATATCACATGAGATGATATGGATAAGACTGGGGAGTGAAACTAGTTTCGTAATGAACTTTTTCCACTATAATAGTCTTGTGATTGAACCTCAAATAAGGACGCGGTGGAAAAGGGAGAGAAATCATTCTAATACGGGACTTTTTTCCGATATGACAGTCTTGTAAGGGAACCTTGACTAAGGAAATTATTTTATTTATTTATTTTTATGCCACAAATATATGTCTTATGCTTATGAAATGTTCTCATGACTCATGGATTATTAATAATGGGTCCACACTCTTTTTAATTATGGTATTTATTATAAAAAATCCTTATGAAATGACTCATGATTAATGATCATTGAATAATTGGGTATGACTTTCACATGTATTGATAATGTTATCACACCCTTATGCTTCTCTTATGTTCATATGTGATTATTAACTGATATATTCTACGTTTACCATTACTGTGAATCTGCGCTCAAGCTTTTTTATTTTTCCACTTTCTCATGTTATGAAGAAATGATTTGAATAGAGTATATCTAAGAAGGGTACTATGTGAGAATAATTTTATTAAAGATATTTATAATAATTCATGAAATAAGTGGATTATGTATCTAGTCTCCAAGCATAGTAAACCCTTATGTTTTTTGAGAACATATAATTAAGGTATGTATTGAGTAATCATATAAAATGATATAATATTTATGTATGTAATTATTAGGAAAAGACATAACCAATTTACAGTATTTATATGGTTGATATAGATCCATTTGGTGGTGTTAATTTATTTTTTAATTAAATAATTTTCTATAATTATATTTTCCCCTTTCATGTCTCCCCACCTTGTGATGGTGGCTTCTAGTGGTGCTATCTCATTAGTGTCTCTTTTTTAATTTTCCAATGTAATGAATTATATCTGTTGTTAGGGTAAATTTTATATAGAAATCTCGAATATTTTCATCACAAGTAGATTATTCACATTATCTTATTACTGGTGTCATTATATAGGGATAATGAAATATAGTGTTTAAATTATATTGGGCAACATAGGTGATGTTCCATTTGTTAGGGATGTGTTTCAAATGGACTAGATTTTGACATGGTATTTGTTTAATGATCCCGTTATAGTGAATGTTGGAACTATTTATTTTTAATTATTGTTTTTGTAGTTAATTATCTAGATCTGGTCTAATTTTGTCTGGTCTGTGATGTTTTTTCTCTAGTAACAAAGTGTTTATTGAAATTTCAGACATGAAATTGTTGTGGTTTTTTATTTTAACTCTGGTGGTTATATAGATTTTCAGTAACTACTATAAAGTGGATTTATTACAAAAAGAAAATTTCATATTATATAAAATTATATATTTAATATAAAATACTAAAAAATAAATTAAAAAATATGAAATATTATAAATTTAAGATATTAAAAAAATTACTCTAAAAACCAATTTCACTAACTATTTTCATGCATGAAAACTCCTACAAATTGTTTCCGTTTATAATTTTTTCAATAATGTTTCTACTTATATAATTACTTATAGGGTTGATGAAATTAAATTTGTGTAGACCTCTGATGTTTTATCCCATAAAAATAATATCATTTTATCCCATAAGGATATAAAAAATTTTGTGTCCCAAATACTTGTGTGTGTATTACAGAAAATTCAAAATAAGTATTTTGTTTACAAGAAATTTAGAATTATAATTTCATTGATAATTATTATAAATATAATAAATATAATTATAAGATTTATTGGAGCCAGTAAGATTATTATATTAATCCAAAAACATATAGATAAACATATCCTAATTTATACTTTATTGGAATGATCTTTTGGGAAGAATACAAAATAAGCATTGAAAATATTAATTCGTTGAATTTTTAAACAATGTCAACATATGTTTTTTTTGTTTTTCAAAAAACCTGGATATATATATACCAAATGAGATAAATTAGTAATAATCTCTAAAAGTTTATATAAATTATATCATAAATGAAATAAGATATGTTGGGAAACATCAAATTGCTTTTAAAAAATAAATTCTAGACCACATAATAATAAGACACTGACAAATTGCAAAAAAGGGTGCTATAATAACCATTCAACAATATCTCAATATACTTTTATCATCCACTATAATTAATATAATTAATTATATATGTAATAATAAATCAAACTAATAAATATTTTTTTCCACAAAAATATGCTTCTTTAGGAAATTAACTAATATCATTAACTTGATATTCCATTTAATCTAACACTTATTAAATTTAAAATTTTCAGATAATAAATCCCTTATTCTAAAAAATTTCATAAATTTGTTATCTAACTACATTGATAATCTATAATAATCCCTCTATAATCACCAATGACTATTCAATATATTTTCTTAAAGATGATTTATTCATCATACTTAGTATGATCAAATAAAAATCTAAACAAAAAAACCATCATTTTCAAAAATATAAATTTGTATTTTATTTTGAATCATTTCAATATATCTTTCCTATTTATAAAAGAATCCAAAAAATTCAATTTTTTGAATTTTGATTTCTAAAAAATATATAATTCTCAATAATTATTTTTTTAAGTATTCATATATTGATAGAGTATTTTGAATCATAGATGGAAATCATAAACCAACCACTCTAATCCCACTTGAGTCCTGAGTTAGTATAGGAACCAAGAATGTAAAAAATCATTAACTAGTTCCCATTTAAACAACCTCATTCAATTTTATTACATTAAAATTTTGAATTAATGAAATTTCAAATAAAATAGTGCTAATTTTTACACCATTAATGTGTCCAAATGACTCACTATTACTCTTATAATTACATGAATAATATTTAATTAAAAAATAACAAATAATAACATGATGAGAAAAAGAGAGCATGAATCATGTTTTGAAAATTTAAATAACACCCTCACAATTTTAAATGGGTTATGATTTGAAATTATAATAAATAAGAGATACATAATTTCTTTAACTTATTCATGTATCAATTTCCCCATTTTCAAAAAATCATGTTACACTCCCACTTTGTTTCACACTATAACATATATGGTTTCATATGGAACAAAAGGAAATGTTGACATCATTTTTTATGAAGAGATTAATTTCATATCATATACACTATTTTTCTTGAGTAATGTAATATGATCCCCCTTTATCAAATATTAAATTGTATCCTATATCAACCGAGAAGTTGTTTTTCCTATGATATATAAGAAAATATGTGGGGAGAAGTTGTTTTATTTTCTATTCTCCTAGTGTGATGGATCATGAAAAGTTTATTAATGCAACATTGCTTTATATTTTGTTTTTGGTGGGTAATAATTATTTATTATGTTGTTTCCTTAGTAATTTACACTCAAGAAAAGTTTTTCAACATTTATGTTTAATATTTTATTTTTGAAATATGTGTTTATTTCATTCCATCTTCAATATGGTGTTCCTATGAAATTTATAACTTATTTAGTTATTCCTTTTCTATAGAATTATATTTCATTATCCAATATTTATATCCCCTAATTTATTTAAGGTTTCCTGTTATATAATGGTCATTTTATTCATAAAAATATGGATCTTCCCTCCTTTATCGTATTCCTCTTATATATTTTTCATTTAATAATAATGGATTCATTATTATTCTTCCATATTCATCAAGTTTATTTACTATGAAATGCATATAAGTTATAATCCTAACACCTAAAATGATGTCTAAAATCCCTAAATATAATTTCATATATATTTTATATCTATGATTTTATCTTCTCCACTGACTATTCTCCCTGAAACATACAAAAAAAGAATATTTTACAATACAAACTCAACTTCAAAATAAATTTAAAATAGACCAAGAAATATATTTGTCAAGAAAGTAGTTTATTTTAAATTTTCATTGTAATATAATAACCACACTTAATTCATTGTATACCAGTATCATTGATATGATTTTATTTAATCACAATGTAAATTATATTTTGAAATAATTTTTAATAAATGTTTATAAAATACTTATAGAACATGATAATCCTATTTTTGTCCATATAGTTGAATAATTAATGCCCAGATAGGGAAAAAACATCAAATTTTCCTCAAAAAGTTATTTTTTACATGAATCAATGTTTTTTGTTTGACAACCACATTATATTTTGTATTATTAATCCTTGTGTTCCCTTACTATGCAATATTATAAATATTCGGAATTAAATTTTCATTGTAATTATTTGACATTATTGGAAATAGTTTATTTATTAATGGTTATATATTAATATATTCTTCTCTCATTGATTGTTTTTTTCTTGAATATTTATATTTATGATATCATCAAGATAAAATGAAAAACATTAATTTTATCAACATTACTCTTCATGTTATTTTTATGGTTAATCTAAATTTATCAATTGATAAAATTAAATTTCTCATGTATGAATATTTTTTAATCATTATCTTTAAATTCTATTTTCTCTCAATCAATACTCTATAATTTTAATTTACATATTTTATTTACATGTACCATTGTTCAATTTTATCCATGCAATGACTCATTTTTATTATAACTGAATAATTGATTTATTCTAGTGGTTGATAAAATTTAGAGTTTATTTATCTATTTAAGGTACATGAACTTGTATCATTATAAATTATTATATATATATTTAATTTTATTTAAACATTAGTTTTTATATCAATTCAAGTATTGACTATCATTCCCGTATGCACCTCATCCACTTATTTTTTATTATATATATTTTTTAGTTTATCTAATGAATTACATTGAATTTATCATTATCAATTTAATTTAAATTTATTATATCTTTATTTATTTATTTATGATTATTATATTTTCAATATCTTAATTAAATATTTTAGGTTATGTTTATTTTTATTTTCCATTTAATTTGATTAAATGTATTTCTTATAGTAGTAGTTGATTTTTTCCTTTCCATATATTGGGTGACATGTTAAGTTCATTATGCATCATATAGGGATACTAGGATTAGTGGTGGGGGTGAGTCAATTTTTCCTTATTTGATAGAGTTATTATTTTACTATTAATTAACCCCTATTTACACATGAAAGTATTTCTCAATAAATATATATGGATCTTATATGCACCATTAATAATAACCTCCTAATGAAATAATAATAATAAAAGGAACAACACCACATAACTATTTGAATATTGTTAATCTCTAACGTGGAAACCTACTCTATACTTTGTTTGACTCTAGGGGAGATATAAATTATAACTATCACATTACATTGATTATAAGTACCTAATAATTGATACATAATTGTTTTTTAGGTATCATCAAATTCCCTATGGAAGGTATCATACACATCCCTTAATCTATATCTTGAAAGATTCTTTAGTCTCCTAACTTGAAATTTTTTTATGTTTATATTGGCACCATTTTTATTCATTATTTCCAATAATTTACCTAATAATAGTTCCTATAATGTTTAGATATGATCATTAACCCTACATTCATTATGTTCATGTTCTTATACTTAATTTCATTGTGATCATTTATCATAATTTTCTTTATATCACTCAGATTCATGACGAAATGAATATATAGTTGAAATAGAATTCGATCAATTTATTGGTCACCATATATGGTATGTAAATATCCTAGAGACTTAACTTTTTTATTCTTATCAATAATCTTTTATAATAAAAGGTATTATATGAATATTTGTTCTTCCCTGATACATTGTGCTTTTTCCATGATACAATTGGTTTCCTCCTCTCATACACATATGATCTCCATATAGAGAAGTGTAATATTTCTCTTCACATTATTCAACTTCTAAAATATCCTTTGAATATTTAAAATGTTGAAGGATGTATCTTTCCTATTTCTATATCTTTTATATAGAATTTATATAACTTAAAAAAGCATCAAAACTAAAATTTTCATTTATTAATCATTGATAACCACTTTCCTATCCTCAATTTCCTTATTTTGTATTAACATATAATTTTTTTAATACTATATCCATATTATAAAAATAAAATAACCCATAATTTTTAGAATCATTATATTCTGGTTTAATATCTCTTAAAAAACATACATATTTACATAAATAAAATCTCATTACAATTCCAATTTAATATATTCATTTAATTTAATAAAAGAATATTTTTTTACTTCTTCAAAAGAGCCGAAAATATCATTGGATATTGTGAATTATTTTTATGATGGAATTAAAAACTCTGTGTGGCATGACATAAATCACTAAGTCCCAACTTCCATTATCTTTACTGAGTCATATTCAGTTTGATTATTCATTATCAGCATGAATAACAACTCTTTATAATTTTTGAGATATTTACAACATCAATGAATATATAATACATCCTCAAGTTTTATTTTTAGATTCAACTCTACCTGTTAAAATTTAGAGAGACTAAAAACATACATAATATACATGATCTTCTTATGTATTATTTCCTTGAAAATACACCATCTTATTCATTTCATAAGGTTTTTTTCTATCAACCAATATCATATTTATACTGACTAGAATTTTTTGAATATTAATAGTTAAGCTCCACTTCTTATAAAATATAATAAGATGTTTTCTATAAAGGTATTTTACAAACTGGAGACCCTAGTGAATTATATTATGCATTCATAGTCTTACTACTCATCTAAATAATTCATATGCATTCAAATACTTCTTACTAATTCAAAAAATTATTATATATTCTTCATATTCATACATATAAGATGAATAAATTTTTAAATTCTTGTTTTATGAAAAAATAATATATTTTTCATGAAATAATCACCATTTGTATGAATTAAAAAACATAAATAATAATTAAATATTCTCACATATCCAATTCCTTTGATAAATGTTACATTCAACACAAAAGGCATTCTTAAATATTGATATAGACATATAAAAATTCAAAACATTCTCGAACACTTCAAATCAACTCAAAACATCATCTAAATATTATCATCCACATGATATAATAGTATATAATACAAAAATTCTATGGATGGTTTCTTTATCATTATCATCCTTTAAAAATAAATCATAAGCTATTTTAATATCCATATTCTACTAACCTCATTATAGAAACGTTGTAAAAAATAAAACTTAACCTAATTAGTACTTGTATTGGTTTCATCAATGATTTTCTATACAATCAATAGATGTTATGGATACTTCTACAAATCAATATATTCATGAACTCCCATAAGAATATATTAATTCCCAATTGTAACAGATTCATATCTAAATTCTATTCTACTATGTAATAATGGTATTAACTAAAGTATTCATTAGGTTATTCCATTATCATTAAATTGTAATTATAAACTTAATTACTTAGAATATATATAAGGAAAAAAATATAAAAAATATTATAAACATTAACAAAGACTCTTCAATATTCCCATTTGAATATTGTTAACTCTAATCCCTTATATATTTTCATTTTTATTATCACCCTTATTTAAAATATTTGAGAAGGTGAAATGATAATGGAAATCCTTAATCATATTTATCATATACTATGGATTTCAAAACAACACCATGCATCCTTTTATTTAGAGTTAAAATCTGATTTAATTTTTAGATAAGGATGTATTCACATTTATTTTTGATCAATTAGCTATTATTTTAAAAACTCTATTTTCTATTGGAAGCCAAATGTATAAAAAATGTGTGATTAGAAATGGATATGAAGCTATCCACACACTATCCTTCATATTATAAAAACTATTATTTAAACTTTTATGGGTTGTTCATATAGATTCATTAAGAAATTTATAATAAAAAATCCTCTCCAATAATCACATCGTAAATATTGAAGTTTAAGGCATATTAATCCCCCTTAAATATATATTTATTATCAATCATAACTCCCCTTTAGTAAATTTGTTTATATAATTGAACTAATGAAAAAAAGTATTATTTTCTTACCTTGGCTTCTGAATTTATCTTATTTCTATCCATATTATAGATTAACATGATGAAAATATAATTAGATACTTTTAATTCATGATATCTCACCATTAAGGGATACACTCCACACATAACCCAAGTTGTTATTCATCAAATACAATTTCAAAGAATTTTAAATTTATAAGTTAGATCATGTATCACATGATGGATAACACATTTTTGTTTATAGTCATTACATCATTCAATTTTAGTTCTCACATTCCATATATCTCCATAAATTATTTGTATTGAAACACATGTAATCAAATATAAAGGAATGTGATGAGTTTTATTTTATATCTTTCACAATAGAAGAAGGTTAGTGACCTTTATCTCAATATAAAACACTTTTCATTATAAATAAATATTTTTAAGAACTCATAATACTTTTAATTAATTTTGTTTCATATATGAAACTATTTTGGCATCATACACTCCATTTCTCTATTATCTATTCTCTTATATAGAACACGATTGTTTAAATTTTCTAACAAAACACTTGACGTTAAAGGTTTTTTTCAAAAATCTTATTCAATATTTATTATTTTTTAGTTAATATATTAAAAAACTTATTTTAATTATGGTAATATTTCTTACAAATTGCATGTTGATTAACTTTTATTTTAGGGTTACACCTCTTATATAAATTCTTATAAAATTGAATCAATTAATGTGGAATAATGTTTTACCTTTATCAAATTAATTTTAGGGGATTTATTAATTATAATAGCCATATACAATTGATCTAGACATATAGTAAGGAACTCTTTCTTAATATATTCATCCTTTTAGAGTTTCAAAATGGTTTATTCACATCCATTGAGTTACCAAATTTAGAAAACTCCTCCATCTCTTATTTTGGAATGTTATCCACTAAACTAATCAACTTATACCTCCTTTGGAATCAATACCATTTTGAATTCATCTTGATCCTGTTATATTTAATTTTGATGGATGTTTTTTTACTGGTATATAGTTTGGTTCTTTCTCCTATAAAATAATCATCTCCAAATTGTTATTTTTTCCTTTTATTTATTTATCTTTTATATATTTTTCTTAGAATTATTATTTTGTTTGAAATTTTCCTTCACATCATTTAATATAATGAAATATTTAAATTCAAATTCATTTAAGATATTATCTTACTATATTTAATTATCATCCGAGCAAGAATTCATCTTTTTTGGTACATATTATCACTCTCCTTACCTATTATTACTTTTTTAGTACTCATAGAAGTTATTCAAGCATTCAAATTTATTCTTTGAGGATAATTTTTCCCATTTTATGAAATATACTTCTATTAAGTATATCATTCTTTTAAAATTTATTATATCACCCTTAATCAAGACCATGTATATTTTTTTGAGTTTAAATTTTTTTGGAACACTAGATCTATTTATTCATAAACCTCCATGATCCCCATTAGTAGCCTCTCTTTATCTTTCTAGTATATACAATCTTACCTAAAATAAAAAATTATGTACATTTTTATTTTTAAGTAGAAACATTATTTTTGTGAGGTCTTATTGGGTAGTTTATCTTATTATATATACTAACATAAATCCTTAAGGATGTGAAGGATATTTTAAAAGTTTTGAATAATAATATTTTTCAAAAATTTAAATTGAACATTTATAAGTAACTGATCTAGAATAAATAAAATAATAATAATTTAAAGTATAGAGTACCTTTATCTAAGATATTTTTGTAAATTTAAAAATATATTATTTCAATCTAATCATTACATAGATATTAGTAATTTTTGGGATAAGAGTCACATTAAAAGTTTGTGTGGAAGCACTTAGTTTCTTAACTGTTTATAAAGTTCTAGGGTTTTTTGATTCTAGATTTATCAATTTCACATCGTTTTTAAGAAAACAAATGTTTTATAAATTCTTATGATCAAAAAAATATCATAATCATTTATCACATTGTCTTTGGAGATTCTATATTTGAACCTAATTCATTATTTTTTGTTCTTGTAGATATTTTTCAAAATCTCTCAAATTTTTTATTTAAATTCCAATTAAGATTCATAAATATTACTAATGTTTTTGAATAATTTTTCAAATTCAAGGGTTTCTTACAAAAAAATTCAATAATTACTTCATCAAATATAATTATTTTTTTTCAATTATTCTATGATTGAAAAAAGTTCATTGAAAAGTGTGACATATTCATATTTGGAATCAAAAAGCTGTGTGAGAGTTTTTTTTAAAATTTATTGTCTGATTCATTCTCTATATATTTATATCAAAATTTTTTTCATAATTTTTATATAATTATTCCCTTGATAAACATATATAAATAAGATACCTATTTAGTGTTAATATTCTTCAAACATGTTTCAATTTTAAAGGTGAGTTATTTAATAATTCCCATCGACGCATCCTCATCAAATTATTTATAGATTGAAATAAATTATAAAAAAATATTACTATGAAATTTTTTAATAGATAACCAATTACTACTTTGAACTACATATTTTAGTGGTAGACACTTATTAATTTTGAGATGTTTATCAATTTATTTTACTCCATTTTATTTTTGTTCTGTATTATTTTGTTTGAAATATCTCATTTATTTTTAATAGTAATGCAAACTGAGTAATCCATCTAAGGTAATTATGAAATTTATTAAAATTTTAACTTCATATAAAATAGTTAAAATAACATGGAATCTTTTTTATCTAATCCAAAGGAATATGTTTTTATCTAACACACATTAAGTTTCCATGGCATCATGTAGGGACCCTTAGGGGGGAGATGAATCAATATTCCCTTATTTTATATGTTTTTATTATTGATGTTAATTATACAATATTGATATCCAATCATATATCTTGGTTAATAAGTATAGATCTGATATTCACCCTCAATAATCCTCTCATGAAATTCATATAAGGAAAGGAATAATAAGAGACACATATTTTTATAAGATTTGATGAAAAAGTGGATACCTAATCTGGTTGTGATTGAATCTCACAATGACATACATGATCACTATTCTATTATAGTGATTACAAGTTCCTAATTAACATAACAAAATGGTTAGGGAGGTATAATACACATCCATTGGGATGTAATGAAATAGTTTCCCTAATCTTTATCGAAGAAGATTGTTGAGTCTCCTGACTAAAATGATTCCATTATTTAAGCTATAATTAAAGTTTTTAATACGTTATTTAAAATATACTATGATTTAATACACATACACCAAGATATGATACAAAATAATCATTATAAGTTATACTATTTCTATAAAAAAAATCTCACCATGATTAATAATCACTGTTTTTATTCAATATCATAGAGTTTTGATGAAATGAATTGATAGTACCTATAAATATTGATCTCATTCTTTACCACCTTCTACAATATACCACTATCATATAGATACTCTTTCTTCTTATTCATATTTTCAATAATAATCCACAATATAAGGAATCATATTTATCTTCTACATTATCCATTATATACATGAAATTTTTATTGGAAATAGTTGACTTCTTAAATCGATACAAATTTGATCACCTATATTGATTAGAATATTTAATTATATGTCCTCATTTATCTTTATGGATCTTTATTCATCACAATGATAATATGGGAGAAAATTTCTAAATAAATCCACTTTTATATGTGAATATCAATTTTTATTATTCAAAATAATACACTTTTCCATTTTCTAGATATAATGGATTTATGCATTTGGATTTCTTGCAAGATAAAATATTATACCACATGATGAAGAATAATTATTCATTGGTGTTAAATTTTAAGAAAGGAAGACCCAATATTGAATTAATTAAGAAATCTTTTGAGCTTATTAGATTCACGAATCTGAAGATTATGTTGATGAATGATCACCACATTCTACTATGATTTATAGATAAATGGGAATTTCCCTACAACTAGACTATTTTGAGCTATAATTTCTATGGAATCAATACAAAATTATTGAACTGGTTACCCAATGAATTTTTGGATTTTTAATATCTTATCATATTTATTAGGATAGGATTTGTGAATATATATATATATATTTCAAAGGAGGATTGATTTTTTAGGGTTGAAAGAACTATTATCAACCTATTGAAAATCATTTATATGATGAAGAACTTCTCTTGGACATTGGTTTCAATGATGTGTATTTAAGTGGTCGCCTCACATCCTCAACCTCATTAAATTTTGATTCAAAATATTGATATGAGTTTCATATAAATTATTTTCTTTTAAATATACCTATTTTTTTATTAAAAATTATTATGGTTTTGGATATAAATAGGGTCTTTATAATATCAAGATATTTTAAATGAAATACTATGACAAATAGTGTAAACTATATTCAACACTAATCTTAAATGAATAAGAAAATATTATTATATGACTATTATAACCTAGGCATTAAATTGGAAAGTATGGATAGTATTAAAATTATTTTGAAATACATATAAAGGTATTAATAAAAATAAATTTATTGATTAATTCTTCTGAAACAAGAACTCAATTTTTGTTAAATTCATTTTATTCTTTAATAATACGTTTTCTTAAAAAATGGTATTAGGGATATATTTATGAGATAAAATTACAATAAAATTACAATTTTTTTAAAATTTTACATTAAAGAATAGATAATTTCTTTAAATCAGCATATCAAAATTATCATTTGGTGAAATTTTGAGATTTTTTGAAAAGTTTAATTTTCATGGAATAGTGAATTTTTTTTGATTTTATTAAATTTTTTTTTAATTTTTATGTATTTAAAATGTAAAATTATATTTTGGAATATTATTAAAATTTATTTAGTATACATTGATTTAAAATAACCCATTTATGGTCTTTGAAATGAATTTTTTAACTCAGTTTGGTATAAAAACAAATTTATACATAAAAATACATTTTCCTATATAACTATTTTTCATCAAATTTTACCGGATTAATTTTAAATTAAAAATTTTCACTTTTGAAATTTTAAAATTAAAAAATAGATTCAATATTTTTAATTTGTAGGTTCAAATTTGATAAATACTTACCTTTCTTGGCCATTATTAATAGGAGCCATATTTATTTTTATTGCCACAGTAAAAGTGTAAATTAGGTAACTAAGGTTAAAAATAAAATGGTAGTGAATAAAAAGTAACTATAACACTTGAATTAATTTTATTTTATGAGTATACATCATCTAAAATCATCCAAAATATTAATATATGTCTTTTTGTTTCCATTTGACCTTTATTATTTACTTTATGTTATTTAATATAAAGAAATGTCAAAAATGTCAATCTATTTGCTTTATTATCATTAAATTTTTGACATAGGTATAAAAAAGGTATGTATGGTTCTAATTTTTTATTATATTTCTAAATTATATTTCTTTATCCAGATAAATTATTTATAATTTCTAGAGATGAAATAGTTACCTTAAATACCTATGCAACACCGATACAATATTTTTTAAATTAATATAAAAATAAAATAAATTATTTTAAAAATATTAAAAGTAATACGATTTGAATGAATTATTATGTTACATAAAATTTTTGACCAAAAATTTCATATTAGATAGTTTTTTATTATTTAGTTTAGAATTCGATTTTTTTCTTTTAGTTTAAAATGTAAAATTAAACGAATAGTAAAAAAATTGACATTAATGTAATTTTATTATAATGAAAAATTTATTAAATGATTTAAATATTAAAAAATAGTATTCTTTGAAAATTGATAGGGATATGGTTTAAAATATTACCCATGATTCATTTATGGTCTAATTTTTTATTTTATATTAATTTTCATAACCCTTAAAGTGTAAACTGTGTAATACCGCGCTAATTGTGAAAAATGGTTAAAAGGGGTTAAAATTAAACATAAGGGTGAAAAAATATCCTATAGTTATAAAAATTTAATTTTATTGTAGGATTTGAAAAAAAACAAATCTTAGCATCAAATCTTTTTAATTTGGAGTTATTTAAACAAGAAAAAATTTTATTAATTGTATACTTTATGAAATTCCAAGAGTGCCCCTCCCATCTCTTATAAAGGTCACCTCCTATCATCCTTTATTCCCATTTAAAAATAATTTTGATTCAGAAAATACCTACCCATATACTTCAGTAACATAGCTAACCACTTTATAGAGGCCTTAGTGTAAGATCCCGGGTATTTCTTGAGGTACAAATCTTTATTTTTGGGTTAATGTTGTTACTTTAAATTTTGTCTTAGACCCTAAGCTGGGCAGTGGACCGATTGAGTTGTTTTTAGGAAAGAGGGGGAAAACATGCTAGAAGTGGGTTGCAGGCCAGGTATACATCATGTACTTGGCCTACACGCCGTGTACTGGCCTGTAATGATGTGTAGCCTGTCTAGCTCTGAAAAAAATAAAAGGGCATCACACACCGTGTACTGAGCCAACACATCGTGTACTTGCCCAATGATTTTTTATATAAGAGTAAGTAGCCTCATTTTTGACTTATAGAACCTATTTCCTCTATTTTTGTGAGCCAAAACCCTTATTTTCAAGTTTTTTATATAAAATCCATCTAGACTCTGTTTAGAGCGTGGTGTATCTCGTTGGAACCACATCGGTAAGTACCCAATTCCTTTCTAGCTGTTCTTGACTCTTCGGAATAACAACTGCGCTATTTGGATTTAGGATCATATTCCATAATATCATATTCTTCATCTATGCTTTATATTTCATCCAAATGAATTGAGACATGATACATGATTAGTTTTCTACTACCGAGGCAAGGTAGGTGTTCTATACTTTCCTTCTGATTTTTGGGTGTTCGAACTTTTCACCGCCCGTCAGACTTTCCAACAAGGCCATGTTTTTGATGGAGTTGCTTGCTGTAGCTGTAGTTAGACATGGTGAGGATTCTTGCAGGACCTATTTAGCTCCATTTTCACCCGTTACATGATTCAAGGTCACCCAAGGGGTGCGACTTAAGGAAAAAAATCTGGTTATGTCTGTTTAAACAACCCATGGGGTGTGTTCTTGTGCTTTCCTAGTCAGAGGAAGCCTGTTAATTCCTTGATAGATTTCTTAGGGGATGTACTGCCTCCTTGCTCTTTGAAAATCATGTTATGACTTATCTATTTTGATATTTTTTCATGCTAAATGGATAATATGGGTGGGTATACCTATATGAAATAATAATGTCATGTTAAATGGTTTATACGGGAGGGTATGCCCATATGCTTCTTTTGATTAATGGTTTAAATGAGTGGGTATAATCATGGATTTTGTAGGTAGGTGTGAGTGGGTATAATCATATGGAATGTTTTTTTAATTTGAATGATTAAATGCTTTAATGAATGGTTGATCAATGCCCAAGAGTTATCTCTATGGATCTGGAACGTGATAGTGGACGCCTTGGGTTGACTCTTCCCCTTGGGTCTTGATTACATGGGATGCCTCATGCCTTACTAATCCATGGATCTGGCTTGCTTGGTCTCACATAATAATTTATATTTCCATGATCCTAGGATCCAAACCAGTTCCTAACTGAGTTTCTACTAGGGATGCCCATGGGACTCGATGGGATTGCATGGGCAAGCTCCTTGGATTTGGCCCTCCATGGTCTATAATTGTTACATGGATGCCTTGGTCTGATGACACCTTGGATCTGGCCCATATGGTTTACTCTTCACTATATGGAATGGCCGTGGGATTATAATTTTCACTATACGGTGCAGTCGTGGGATACTTGACTTCTCCATACAGTGTGGTTGTGGGTTTCAGGTCACAGATGGATGTACTATGTGGCCATGTGACTTGTTTACTGTTGTTTTTAGCTATATTATTATGGGATAACTCTTTTTCTGGTAGCCGTGGATGCAGGTTGGTTTTATGTACTGATATAGACTTATGCCATGGGCATACACACTTTACTTTACTACTTGTTTACACTTTCCAACACTTTTGTAGAATTCCTATTAGAACTATATAGACCTTGGTGGTTTCCAACTGGGATGTTTATCTCACACCCTATTTGGGCCTCCTTGGGGACCCAAATAGATTATATGGTTGCAGGTGATGATAGGGAAAATTTCCCTAGTATAGGTTGTTGACTGTGGATTTGGAGTAGGGGAGAATAGGACCATGACGAGGCTTGCGATACTGGGATACATTTTTGGTCTTTTGTTATTTTTGGGACTTGTACTGTATTACTTTTCCATGTACCTAATTTGGATACCTTATAGATACATGTATTATCCACATCATTTTTTGATATGAGACACTTCGGTATATTGTTATATATTTCTATCATGCTTTCCATACTTTCAGTTGACTGCTGGTTATTTCTCTTTCGTTATTTACTATAGGTTTTGACTTCCACTATGATACTATGGTAATGAGGGAATAGTCTCTCTACTAAATCATCTAGGCCCTTGCTACTAGTCGGGAGCCTCTAGCATTTGGGGAGATGTGCTTGAGGCCCTGTGGCCAACCGAGCTTGGGGCACCGTTTCGGGTGGCATATGGGTCCGGGATGTTACAAAGTGGTATCAAAGAATATTTTATGGGTTGACTTATTGTTTGGTGACGTTGGATAGGGATTGGAAGGAAATGAAGTATATTAATAAACTATGCTAGGGAGTGGCTACCCCGTGTATAGGTAAAATCCAACTTGCCTCGAATTGTGTTTTGATTTTCTTGATTTTAAATTTTACAGTTGATTTGATTTCACTGTTCGATGACACGATTGATTTTTTCTATTACTATTGATGTAATTGTGGTTTCTATTTCAATTTAAAACAGATGAGATGAGGGTGTTTCATCTCATGCATAATATATACACTTATTAGAATCACATTCCACACATTATGCCATGCCATCTAGGATGCATTAGATATTTCATGTTGTTTTGATAGTTGATGTGTACCTGTTCCTGCTGTTGTGTTAGTTGGGTTCAGTAGATAAAGGTGTGATGTCATATTTCAATTCATAATGTGTATGGGCCCTTATGAATTAGGAAATGACACACCAATGGAATGTAAATGTTAAATGAACATGTTACATGTATGGTTTTAATGGGATCCAATTTTTGGGTAAATGAGATGTTATGGGCCCTCATGGATTCATAAATTGGTAAACCCTTGGTAGAATTTTCTAAATAATTGATCGTGAAATAAAAATGGAAGTTGATGGAAAATAGAGACTGGAATTAGACTTGACTTTTGAGTGGGAAATAGGCATGGGTTTTAGTGGTTCGATGGCTATTCATTGCATAGTCTCGGATTCAGAAGAAGGATGTGGGTTTGAAATTATTTCTAGGAGGGTTTTGACCTGTCCTATGATTAGAGATTTGTGCTTGGATGTTGTTCTTTCCCATGTCATGCGTTTGGAATTGTAGAGACATGGCACCATGATAACCTCAAATGGCACACTGTGAAGGAGGATATTACCACACTTTGGAGATGGTGGTCCACGGGATACCGCTTGATCGTCTTATAGTTCAAGCTATGGAACATGAGGCTATTCCAGACATAAGTTCTGAGGCACAGTTCTACATGGGTTTCATTCTATAGATGAAGACTTTCCTGGGAGCATTGCAGCTAGCCTTGACTATAGTTTAGTTGACACAAGTGTTCCAGCAGCAGAATCCTCCTATATTTTTAGGGGATGGTGGGCCAAAAGATTTAGAGCTATAGATGAAGACCACGTTAGAAATTTTTTAGCATTTAAAGATGCCTCTAAAGTGGAGGGTCAATCCCACAACCTACATGCTACGTGGTGCAGCAAAAATCTAGTGCATAATTTTAAACCAGGCTGATAGGCTGTGGGATATGGGTTTGGATGAATTCCAAACCCACTTATATGACTAATTTTACCCCATGAATCTATGGGCATAATGGGATACTGAGTTTATGCATTTGGAATAGGGTTTGATGATGATTATGGAATACTTGGAATGATTTAAAAAGTTGCATCATTTTTCAGAGATGTATCTTATTAATGATATGGAGAGGGAGAGGCACTTTGATGAAGGTATCATACCTGCTATCAAATCCCAGTTCAACACATTCAGTTTTTCTTCTATAACTGAGATTGTGAATCAGACACAGATTAATGAATGGAACATAAGGGAAGCTGGGGTTATAGGAAACAATGGAGGGATTCTTCTCAACCTAGTGTATCTACATATTCATAAAGGAAGTGTCATTTCGAGGCTTCCCACGATGTGAGTTCTAGTAACACTGTGTGTGCATGTATCTTGGTATATTTCCATCAGTGTGGTAGGGGAGGCCACGTGAAAAATCAATGCGACTACGACCCAGTCGAGTGCCGATCTTTTAGTAGAATGGGGAACTTGTATTTGTTTTGTAGGACCTTCCCACCAACTGCGAGTGGAAGGGCGTCAACTCTGATGTCAAGTTCGGTAGTAGGTTCTTCAGCTCTACATCGGGCTGGGAGCTTAAGCCCCAAAAGCCCGTCAGGCCAGGGCAGTGGTGGTCATGGATGTTGTAGCCAAACACCAGGTTCTCAAAGAAAGTAGGGTGGATCAGCTTAGTGTATCCAGGAAGTGTCACAAGGCCGTGGCATGAGCTAGGATTATGTAGTGAAACATACCCAATAGGATCAAGATCGAAAACCTTATATGGTGGGAGGTATAATTATAATATCTTCTACTATTATATCTTCTCTTTTCGATACTGGTGCCTCTAAAACTTTTATCTCTGCTGAGTGGTAAAAAGCCTCGGGCTTGTGGTTTTTCTTACTGAGGGCGTTTTGATTCTAGACACACTGTTGGGAGTTAGAACGGGTGATGTGAGATAGTGTATAGAGTGTCCCCTTGAGGTCAGTGGGTACCACATCCTCTGGATTTTATATTTTCTCAAGATGATAGGGTTTGACATCATTCTTGGAATGGACTGGCTTGTGGATTATTGAGCATATGTTGACTGATATTTCTATAGGGTGACTTTCACTTCACTTGTGGGTGTAGTGTTTATTTACAAAGGTGAATTAGATTTCTAGGAGTGCAGAGATGGACCTGATCATCGTGGTCTAGGAGGGATAACATCCTAGATTGCTAGTTTGTTTTTGGATGATCAGGGAGTGAGTCAGGCATACTTTCCTCTAGTGGTTGAGTGCTTTAGGGATGTCTTTCCTGATGAATTTTCTGGTTTACCTCATGAGAGATAGGTGGAGTTCTCCATAATTCTAGTTTTAGGAGCTATGTTGGTATCCATTCCTCCTTACAGGATGGCAACAAAAAAGTTGCAAGATCTCAAGAGGTAGCTAAAGGATTTATAGGTGAAGGGGTTTATTAGAACCAGTACTTCTCTATGGTGTTCGATGGTCCTTTTTTTGAAAAAGGAAAACATAAATCTTTGGATATGCGTGGAATATCGAAAATTGAACCAACTAATGTTTAGAAATTGATATCCTTTTCCACATATAGATGATCTATTTGATCATATTTTATGAGCTCGAGTGTTCTCTAAGATCAACATGAGGTCAGGATATCACCATGTGCGTGTTTTACCTATAGAAATACCTCACACAACCTTTCATAGCTGGTATGAGTTATATGAGTATCTGGTTATTCTGTTTGGTCTCACGAACGTGCTAGTGGTTTTCATTGATTTGATTAACCGAGTGTTACATCCTTACATGGATTCTTTTTTGGTGGGTTTTATGGACGATATCTTGGTTTATATTCCTAATTGACATAACCATCCCATCCATCTTGAGATCATTCTGAACACACTGATAGAGCATCCGTTATATTATAATCTCGCAAAGTGACACTTTTGGATGGATCAGATTCACTTCTTGGGTCACATCATCTCAGAGAAATGAGTGTCCATTGACTTAGAGAAGGTGACAACTGTCATTTCCTAGGAACAAACTAAGAAAGTTTTTTACATATGGAGTTTTATAGGGCTACCTTCCTACTACATTTATTTTAAACAAGACTTATCACGGATAACAACGTCATTGATGAGCTTGAATAAGAAGTGTGTGAAGTGTGTGTGGTTTGAATCTTGCATGAAATCTTTTAAAGAGTTGAAAGTGAGGATGACATCAGCACCAGTCTTGATACTTCTTGAGTAAGGCAAGAGTTACATAGTGTACTATGATGCTTCAGGTATTGGTCTTGGGGAAGTGTTGATGTAGGGAGATCGAGTCATGGCATACGGGTATCGGTAACCGAGGTTTCATGAGAATAACTATCGTACAAAAGATATCGAATTTGCTATAATTTTTCATGCATTTCACTGTTAGAGGCACTATTTACTGGGAGAGTGTTTTGTGGTGTACACGGACCACAAAACCATCAAGTATATATTTACACAGCATGATCTGAATTTGTGACAGAAAAGGTGGGTGGAGTATCTATAGTCCTTTGACTTTGAGCTTTCCTACATGCCTAGTATGGGAAATGCAGTAGTCGATGCACCGAGAAGGATGACTCATATATAGGAAGTGAATCAAGCCAGTAGCGAGTGGAAGCTTATTTCATTATTCTCTAAGATTCATATGAAGGTGCATGATAGACATGGCTAAACATTTCAATCATCCTTAGTTGTGACCTCTACCATAATAGACAGAGTTAGGATGAGGAAGCTATTAGATTATGAAGGCCTAGTTCTATGGGAAGGTGTGGAAAGTGAGGATTCTCCTCCTAGTATGATGATAGGTGATGATGAGATCATACGTATCCATGGACATATTTGGGTTCCAATGGATATACGATAGGATATGATATGAGAGTTTCATGCATCAGCGTGGGCAATACATCCTAGGGTCACCAAGATGTACCATGACATATGATGACAGTACTGGTGGCAGAGAATGTAGTGTGAAGTGGTTGATTTTATTACTAGGTGTTCCACCTATCATTAGGTGAATGAAGAACATTAGGGACCAGTTAGAATTTTACAACAGTTACCTATCCTAGAGTGAAAATGGGATGATGTCACAATGAGTTCCATGATGGGGTTTCCAAGGTCGCCTCAAGGAAATAATACAGTGTGGGTTGTTTTTGATAGGCATACAAAGGTCACAAATTTCTTTCCCATCAAGGAGACCTTTAGTGTTGATGATCATGGAATGTTGTACATTCGAGAGGTTGTACGGCTTCATGGGGACCCACACACTATCGTTACAGATAGGGACACCCGCTTTATGTTTTGTTTAGGGTATATTTTTTAGAGGGAACTGGGTACACAGGTGGTTCTGAGCACAACCTACCCTCCTTGGATGGATGTAAAGTCAAAGTGTATGTTAAATATGCTAGAGGACATGCTTGGGGAATGCGTCCTAGATTTTGGGGACTCTTGGGAGAGGCACATTCCCCTAGTTGCGATAACCTACAATAATTGTTATCAGGAAATGATAAATATAGCACCTTACGAGGCTTTATAGGTCAGGCCATGCCATCTCTTCTGTGCTAGTTTGAGGCAGAAGAGGAAGCTTTACTGGGATCACATCTCATGCAGGAGACTTCTCATTAGGTCCACTTGATTCAGAAGCAGATGGACACTACAAAATCTCATCCGAAATCATACAATGATCACCGCAGAAGAGCTCTAGAGTTTGAGGATGGGGATCAAGTTGTCTTGAATGTTTCACCGAGGTTGGGACTCAAGCATATCAGGAGACATGGTAAACTTTCATCAAGACATGTAGGGTTGTTTGAGATTCTAGAGAGAGTCGAGTCAGTTGCCAATCCATTATAGTTACCTCATAGGTACCAAACCATGCACGAATTATTCCACGTATCTCAGCTATGATGGTATCACTTAGACCCATCTCATGATTTTTAGCCTAAAGAGGTTGCATTATAGGTTGATGCATCCTTTGAGGAGAATCTGATTCGTATCCTTGACCAGAGCATGAAGGTTCATACTGCTAGTCATTTTCTCTAGTACAAGTGCTCTGGAAGCATGACCATTTATAAGAAGAGACATGGGAGAGGGAGGCCGATGTATGTGCTTAGTGGATGAAGTTGTTCTCAGAAGGATTTTGACCACCCATCCGAGAGAATTTTGTGGATAGATTACTATAAGGGGGGATTATTGTAAGATCCTGGATTTTTCTTGAGGTACCTATATTTCATTTCAGGTTAATGTTGTTACTTTACTTTTTGGATTAGACCCTAAGTCAGGCTATGGGGTAGTTGGTTTGTTTATTGGAATTAAAGGGAGAACAGGCTAAAAGCCAGCTGCAGGCCAGGTACATGTCTTGTACTTGGACTAGACGATGTGTACTTCCAGTACAAACCATGTACCGGCTCATTATGATGTGTTGCCTATTTGGATAAAAAAATAAAAGGGTAGTACACGTCGTGTACCTGGCTTACACTTCATGTACTTTCCCAGTGGGATTTTTTAAGAAAGAGGGAGTAGCCTTCTTTTTGACAAAAAAAAACCCATTTCATCTATTTTTAGATCCATAACCCCACTTTTATAGTTTTTTGATATAGAATCTTACCAGACTCTATTTCGAGCTTTCACTGTCTCATTGGAATCAAGTCAGTAGGTAGTCGATTCCTTTTTTACCATTATTGATTCTTCAAAACAATGACTGCACTATTTGTATTTTGGATCATATGCCCTAATATCCTATTTTTCATCCGTTCTTCAGATTTCTGCCAAACCAGGATGAATAAGGACTTGATACTGGATGAGCTATCCATTAACAAGTCAAGGTAGGTTCTCTGTACTTTATTTTATCTTTTTTGGTGCTTTGTGGATGGTCGTTCTTTTCTCCACCCATTAGACTTTCCGACGACGCCTCATTTTATTACTAGTTGCTTGTCATAGATTTAGTCAGACCTAGTGAGGATGCATGTAGGTTCTATTTAGGTGTGTTGGAACCAATTAAATGATTCATGGTCAAACAAGGGGTGATACTTAAGGAAATAACCCGGTTCTTCTTATTTAAACCACCCACGGGGTGTGTTCTTGTGCTTGCCTAGTTAGAGGAAGTCCGTTAATTCCTTGATAGTTTGATTAGGGGATGTACTGACTCCTTGATAATTGAATATCATGTTATGAATTTCTTATTTTGATAGTATGGATAGTTAAATGAATTATATGGGTGGGTATACTTATATGAAATAATAATGGCATGTTAAACGGTTTATATAGGAAGGTAGGCCCATATGATTGTTTTGATTAATGGTTTTCATGAGTTGGTATACTCATGGGTTGTGTAGTTTGGTGTGAGTGGGTAGACTCGCATGGATTTTTTTTCTAATTTGAAGGATTAAATGGTTTAATGAATGTTTGATCGATTCCATGGACTAGTCTCCATATATCAGGAATGCGGTAGTGGATGCATTGGGTTGACTCTACCCATTGGGCCTTGATTCTATTGGATGACTCAGGCCTTGCAACCCCATGGATTAGGCTTCCTTGGCCTCGCGTAGGAATTTATATTTTTATGCTACTAGGACCCCAACTACTTCCTAATTGAGTTTCCACCAGGGACGCCCATGGGAATTGATGGGATCCCTTGGACAAGATCCTTGGATCTCACCCTCTGTGGTCTATAATTGTTACATGGATCTGGTAACACGTTGGATTCAGCCCTTGAGGTCTGATCATCACTATATAGTTTGGCTATGGGATTACACTCTTAAATATATGGCATGACCATGAGATACTTGACTTTTATATATAGTGTGTTTGTGGGTTGAAGGATACAGATGGATGTACAACATGGCTATGTGACTTGTTTACTATAGTTTTTATCTTCCTTATTAGGAGATGAATATTTTGCAAGTAGCCTTGGGGGATAGTTGGTTTTACATACTGCTATAGACTTATGTCATGGACACACACACTTTAATTTACAACATGCTTACACTTTCTATAACTTTTTTAAAAGTACTGTTAGAATTGTATATACCTTGGTGGTTGTCTATTGGGATGTTTATCTCACACTCAGTTTGGGCCTCCTTGGGGACCCAAACAGATAATACGGTTGGAGGTGATGATATGGGAAAGAACCCTAGTACAAGTTATTGACTGTGGCTTTCGAGAAGGGGAGCATAGGACCAAGGTGAGGAATGTGATGCTGGGATGCCTTTTTGGTAATTTTTTTTCTTTTTGCGACAAGTCCTATATTATATTTCCATGTACCTGCTTTGGCTACCTTCTAGATATATGTGTCATCCGCATAATTTTGTCTATGAGATAATTCTGGATATTATTTTGTATTCCTATATTTCTTGTATTACTTTCAGTGGACTGCTGGTTATTTCACTTCCACTATTTACTATATGTTTTTACTTCCACTGTGATACTCTGATAATGAGGGAATAATCACCCCACTGACTCACCTAGGACCTCGCTGGTAGTCGGCAGCCTATGGCATTTGGGGAGATGTTCTTGGGGCCATGTGAGCAATTAGGCTTGGGGAACCATTTCAGGTGGCGTCCAGGTTCGAGACATTACACTTATTTTTGTGAAAATAACAACTTCACAGGTCTTATGGTGTAAAGAAAATGTGGTTTCCCAAAGATGAGGCATCATTCGTAGCCGAGTATTTTAGTTTTATTTCTTCTTATAACTCCTTAATATTATATTAAAACATTATAAAATAAGAAAAAATATATTCCATATAATAATATTTTGTTATGTTAATATCCTCACATATATCCATCTTATGTTCTAAAAAATACTAAATGAAAACTTTTTTTTGTGTACGTTGGATTACCTCCCCACAAACCAATGTAATTTATTTCCCATCAAATCCTTTGTATGATAGTTATATTGATGTAATAAATTTTTATATATTATATTAATTAAATATTTATCATTATTAAAAGATAATAGATCATATATTTTCTTATAATTCCACTCATCGAAAAAATGATAACACAGTTCTTGCATACGTGTGGTATGCCACCTACACAAAGAGATATGATTCATTTTTCATAACCAAATCACATGAAATATATATAAGTTTAAATAAACATATAATATTGTATTAATTATTAAATTATCATTATTTAAATACAAAACAATACTTACCTTTTTACCACCATGATCGTGGAAAAATTGAAACGTTACTCATGCGTATGTATAACCTACCATCTTCATGATTGTAACATAGTTAATTTTCTATAATGGTCATTCATTATAGTTTTTAAAATTATAATTTATGTATAAAAATTATAATTATTTCATTGTTATTATTATTCTGTATATTATGTAAGAATGACTCCTGTGACCATTGTCAACACACCAAACCTATTTTTAAAATTATGAACCAAACTTCCTATAAATACCTAACATGGATTTAAATGATTAAGTAATTAAATTATTCATTAAAATAAATGAAATAAATTGCTTATTTACAAGTTATTAAACTTGTAATTTTTTTTAATTAATTAAATAATATATATGAGTTTATTATAAAGGAGTTAAAGTATATACATGGAAAGTCTATACTCAAGGTAAAATATTTTGTCTCAATTACCTTTCATTGAGGAATGTTTTAATGTTGTGAACCTAATTTATTTTATATTGTGAATATACTAACCATTTTAGATATTATAACATGAATAGTTCATACTTCCTATTATGTTATGGTAAAAATAATTTTACTTCATCATAGTGGAGTTGTTTTGAATATTACCAAATAATAAGGTGTTTCTTAGCTCTATTCCCATTCATTTGATTATAATTTTACTTCAATATCTTCATTATGATAAGAATATATGTGAATGGGTTTTTAAATATTTTTATCATGTATTTTCTCTTTTTTAGTGTATTTACTTATGTTCTCATAAGCACTTCCTGGATTAGTTATGGCTTTAATATTTATGATCTTTGCATGATTTTTCATTGTATATATCTATTTTAATTGAGACATATTTCATTTCATGCACCATTATTTCTATGTATGATGTAATAACTACATTATAAATTAATTTTTACTTATTAATTAATTTAATTCATTTTTATAAAACCATATCATACAAATTCTTGAAATATATTTTATTTCAAAAGTTTCAAATGCGATAAAGGATTTATATTACAATCCATTTTTTTAAATTGTTTATGTACAAGGTTCCTCCAGAGGAAATCATACTATCTCTCTTTCAAGATCCATACCTATTATCCAATCCTATATTTGTGAATACTTTTTAATTTTTTAATTTTTATTTCCTCTTATATTTATTAAAGAAACTTCTAAATATTTTTATGTGATACTAATAATGTATCTTCTTTTAGATCAAGAATATTTCTGTTCCATATACATGTTTTATAAAATGTTTTCAAGTATATTCTTTCCTAAACATAAATTATTTCATGTAGTTATTTTTAATAATCGTTCAATTTATTTTAAAATGTTTTAAAATGAAATTTATTAATTTTTTCCATATGTGTAACTTTTGGTTATCTTTACAAAATTATTGAAGTGAATGATTATTTTTAACAATTACAACATGAACAGATTTTATAAACATCATACCACTATTTTATTTGAAGATTAATTTCTATGTTTCTTAGGATATTTTCAATGAAATGTATTTTCTTTATATTTAATGAATTTGTCGTTTTTAAAACTGTTCTTCCATGTGAAAATTGTATTTCCCCTAGAATATGTTAAATGATATTATAATGGTATTTTTATTCATCAATTCTAACAACCCATGATGTTACTTATGATCCATTGATGATATTTTTTAATGATACAATCTTAAATATTTCTCTAGACAAATTATGATTATTTCAAAGATATTTTTTGGAAACCCATTTCTTTTCTACTGGTTAATCATGTTAGGAATGGAATAATGGATTCTTCTTTGATTTTTATGATGAGATGTAAGAACTATGTATTTTATTAAAGTTATGATTCTTGGAAATGTTTTTGGATGATGGTTGGTTATGTTATTAACCAATGATGGGTGGTTCAATTATAAATAAGGGATTGGTGGATATATTTTAAACCAATAATGGGTGGGTCTATGATTTCCCTCTAATGCATTGGGTAATTATATTAAAAGTCGACTGTATGATTATTCCAATTTTCATGGGTTATGTATTTGTTATATGAAGATAATGTTATAGGATACAAACACATTTTCTATATGATTAATGATTATTTAGATCAATATTGACATCACATGGCTCACAATTATATATTCCCATGACTATATCCTGTAGTAAAACATTATTCCATGTTTTATGATAAACGATCCATGTATTGATTGGTATAAATTATCACATGTTCTTGCACTTGATTATGTCAACATACCCTTATGATCATCTTATGATCATTGATGAAATTTCATTAATAATTCTTATGATTATAATTATTTATAATTTGATCTCACCCTTCTTATTTTTCTTTTTTACTAGGTCATGAAGAAATATTTTAAGAATGTTATGCTTAAGAAAGTTAATAGATGTGAAATTATTACTGGGAGATAATATATATATTTATGAACAAGGTTTATATGTATCAGTGTTATTATGTAATATTTTTTCATAATTCTAAAAACTTATAAACCTAAAAGTTCATTGGGTAAGTTAGTGATCAAATATTTCATTTTTATGTTTTAATGTTTAAAAAAAATTGGATCACATTTGTCGGTATAAAATCTAGAAATGAAAAGTTTATGTTTTTAGCATCATATCTGGGAGTGAAAGTTCAAGGTTTCTAGAGATAATATCAGTGTTGGGTTTAAAAAACTTTTTGGATTTGGATTATTTTATGGGATGTTACATTAAGACTTATGGATACCATAATGGGTCTCAATGTTTAAGGCTGATCATAAGTTCAAGGTTTTAAACAACCATTGTTGGATTCAAGTGATGTAATTTTTATGTGATTAATGATATTTTGGATAAGTTTTATTAGGTTGGTTATATGTAACACTTAGGTTTAATGTGAAGTTTTATTTCTTTAAAATGATATTAGAGTTTTTGAGATGTAAACTGAAAGGTATGGGATCACCTTTGAGGTTACAAATTTCATTAATGTTGAGGATATTTTTGTTATTTTTTATATATGTTTTTTTATATATGGAAATAATTTTCATATTATATATATTATGTGATTAGGATATATACAATTGTTTTATGATACTTTGATAACTATTATTTTAATTTGGAGATAAATGATAAATTATCCTGGAAGAATATGCGATAAAATTTATTTTAATATTTAGTTTTATAACATGTTCAAGAATATTTTAGATAAATTTAACGTTGTTTATTTTTTTAATAATATATGTTAAAATTTGAGTGTTATTATTGTGGCTTTAAAGATTAATATTGTATTTTTTCTTGTGAAGGTTTATTAATTTTAGGAATTATCATATCTTCTTCAAAACAATTTGGTTTTTGATAAGGTATAAATATATGAGGAATATCTTTTTATATATTTATGTATTGTGTGGTCTATTAGAAGCTTATTTTAGAGCTTTAGGCATCAAATATTAATCTTTAATACTCATTATTTTGAGAAAAAGATGATATTTTGGTGGAAATTGATTAAATGATAGAAATATACTTGAAGATTAAGTAAATTTTCTTAATATTTTAGTCTAGATGGTAAATAAATGACTCTACTATAATGAAATGGATATTAGAATATTTTTATCCTATTACCTTCATTTCTGATGAATTGACAATCTCTTTAACTATGATATATTTATGGGGTTTTGGTCATTGACTTTATCATGATCATTCAGATTATTATGATAAATGATTTCTATCACTAAACATCATTATTTGTACATTATTATTTTCATCCATGTATATATTTTCACTTTCCATTAATTTTTTCCTATTTCTATCCTAGTTATGTGTTATTTAAGATGACCTTAATATTTAAATTTCCCTATTTTCAAGAGAATGTTTTAATATCCCTTTTTACGATGTGGTTCATACAAAGGATTTTTCAAATATCACACCCTTAACTTTTAAGAAGAAGTTCAATTTTAAAGGATGAAATTTATAAAATGGGTTAGAATGAAATATACCATGATTTTAAAAGAAATACTATATTCAATAGCATGTAAGATATGCAATACCGAGTTTAAAAGAACCACACAATATTATTATATTACTAATAAAACCTTGCTATTAAATTGGTAGGAATGAATAGTATTAACTAAATTATTAAATATAAATAAATGTTCTACTCATTAACTATATATAGATTAATTATTAATAAATAAGAACTCAATTTTTGTTAAATTCATTTTATTCTTTAAAATTAGGTTTTCTTTAAATTGATATTTACTCCTTTTTATTAGTGAATATAATTTTTAATTTATAAAACTTTTAGAAATTTTATTTGATATAAAGGATATAATTTTTAGAATAACTATATAAAAATTATCTAGTAGTGTTTTCTTTATATTTTTCTAAAAAGTTATATTTTTCAATGAGTAGTGAAAAAATACTGATTTTAGAGAAAAATATATTTTCATTTAAATTATTTGTAAATTAAAATTATATTTTGGGTTAGTTTTAAAATTTATATAGTTTATTTTTATTAAAAATAATCGAATTAGGATCTTTTAAATGAATTTTATAATTGAATTTTGAATAAAAATATTTTTATATTTTAAAATGGAATTTTATAAAAAAACATTTTCATCGCATTTTTCCTATTTAATTTTAAATTAAATAATTACAATTAAATGTTTCAAATATTGAAAAATGGATTCAATATTTATAATAATTAGGTCTATATTTGGTATATAAGTCCCTTTTTTATTATGAATAGTATCCTTAGGAAGTTTTCCTACCATGGTAAATAATAAATTAGGTAAATAAGGTTAAAAAATGATTAGGACGAAAAGGTTTCCCTAAAACTTGAATTAATTTTATATGATGATTATATCTCATCAATAATCATCAATGTTTTTAATATATTTCATTTTTCAAATTTTCCGTAAATTTTAAATTCATATTATTTTAGATATAGAAAAGTAAAAAATGGCATTCGTTTTGTTTTATTAGCATTAAATTTTTGACATAATGATAAAAAGATGGTAAGTTCAGTTCTAAATATTCAATTGAAATGTAAATTATATTTATTTATTATATAAATTCATATATAATTTTTCGTGAAGAAATATTTTACTTAAAATCTTATGCAACACTGATACTGTATTTATTGAATTAATATATAAAAAATAAAATATTTTAATAATTATAAAAGTAGTATTATTTGAATGAATTTTTATTTTCAAATATTTTTATGAAAAAATGAAATATTATAGAGGTTTTAATTCCTTATGTTCAAATTCCATAATTGTCTCATTGTTTTAAAAGTCAAATAAAATGATTAGTTCTAAAATAAACATTAACGCTATTTTAAAATAAATAATATTTTATATAATGATATAAAACTTAAATAAATACTTTTTTAGACAAGTGATTAGGATCTAGTTTAAAATATCTAACACAGTCCATTTATGGTCCAATTTTCAATTTATAATTACTTTCATGACCCCGAACGAGTAAAATCATTAATACCATAATAATTGTCAAAAAGGGTTAAAATAGGTTAAAATAAAATGTTCAGTGTGAAAAAATAACATAAAAATATAAACTTTTTATCATAGGATCATATTTTTACTCAAAATAATATTATATTTTAATATTATCAATTTTTATCCATTTATATAGGAAGATTAATTTATACTAATATATTACTTTAATAAATTCCAAGAGTTCCCCTCACATCTCTTATAAAAGGAGACCTCCTCTCCTCCATTATTATAACTTAAAAATTCTTTTGGTTTATCCCTAACACACCTAAATCCCTTACTAAAATTCCTATTGATGTCTTATATTATGTATAATACTACCTCTTAAAGGTGTTAAGGTGTAAGGGAAATGAGGTTTTCCGAAGAAGAGGTCTAGTTCTTAACCAAGTGTTTTAGTTTTATTTCCAATTATACCCAATTAAAATATTATTAAAACATGGTAAAATAATAAAACTAGTATATTAAATATTATTTTATTTTTTATATTAATATTATTACATATAAAAATATCATCTTCCATCAATTGAGAAATAAAAACATCATTCATGTATACAACCGAATTCCGCATCGCAAGTCGATGTAATTCATTTTCTATCACTTCTTACAAAAGATATTTATAGATATGGAATGAAATTTTATATGTTATATAAAATTATATATTTATAATTATTAATTTATATTATATCACAATTTTTTTTACAATTCCTTTAATTGAAAAATGATAACGTCATTCGTGCGTACATATAGACTACCACCTCCATAAAGTGATGTGAATATTATTTCAATATCACACTACATGGACAATATATATATGTTTATATAGAGATAAAATATTATATTTATTAAAATATTATCATTATGGAAATGTAAAATAAAAATTACATTCTTTCCATCATGATCATTGAAAAATGAAAATGCTACTCATCCGTACGTGTGACCTACCGTATGAGTGATTGGAACATAATTCATTTTTAATAAAAGTATTTCATGATGGATTTTAAAATTTAAAGTGATATATTAAAATGATAATTATTTCATGGTTATAATCCTAAATATTATGGAATAATGACTCCCTGACTATGTTCAACACACTAAATATGTTTTTAAAATGATGAATGGAACTTCTTCAAAGTACCCGATGAGGACTTAACTGACCAAGAAATTAAACATATCATTAAAATAAATTGAATAATTTTTTTAAAGATATGGTATTAAATTTCTAAAATTTTCTTAATAAATGAAAATTTGATATGATTTTATTATGCATGAGTTAAAAGACATACATGGAAATTTGAGACTCAAAGTAAGGGATTACTTCTCAATTTTTCTTCATTAGGGAGTATTTTAATGTTATGCACCAAATTTAAATTATATGGTGTATATACTACACTTTTTACATAGTATATCATGAATAAATTATACTTCATGTCATTTTATGCTAAAATTAATTATTCTTAATCGAATGGGAGTTGTTTGAAAATTTACCAAGTGGTAAGGTGTTTCTTATCTCAATTTATTTTCATCGAGTTATAATTATACTATATAATATTCTTTATTCCATTATTATGCATGAATGAATTTATATAATTTTTAATTTTTAATTTTTACTTGTATTTTTCATATTTAAATTTTTTCTCAATATAAATCCATGGGTTAGTTATCACTTTAATAGTTATGATCCTTGCAAGAGTTTTCTTTGCCTTATTATATTTTTCTTCAGTCATGTTTCATGTCATGCACCAAGTTTTCCTTATAATTTTAACTTAGTTACTTATAAATAAATTTTAACATATTACTTCATTTAATTCATGGATTAACAGAGCCATATCATACTCATTTTTCAATCAATTTTTTTTAAAGATTCCAATGTAGTAAAGTCTTTATGTTATAGTCACTAATTTATTTAAGATTATTTTATGTTGAAGTTTACTTTATGGAAAATCATAAGATAATATTTTCTTAAATGGAATATCTTCTTACATACCCTGGTTATAAATGTTCTTTAAATTTTTAGTTTCCATTTACTCACATTTTAATAAAAAAAATCAATTATTTTTTTTGTATGTTATACCGATTATGTTTCTTATATTATATTAGGAATATTCATCTTTCATATACATATTTTATAAAATATTTTCATGTATATTATTTTATAAACATAAGTGAATTAAAAAATTTATTTCACATTATATTTTACTTTCTTTTAAAAGAGTTTATAATTAAATTCCTTAATGTTTTCCACATGGGTCACTATTGACTCTCTTTACAAAATTATTGAAAAGATTGTTTATTTTTAACATTGAAAACATTAATGGATTTTCCACTATCATGACTATTATTTTTTTGAATCATTTTTATAATTATTCATGTTTTTTTCGACAATAACGATTTTCATAATATTTTATGAATATTTATTTTTTAACAATGATTTTCATTGTGAAAAGGGAAATTTATTCAAGAATGTTTTTAATGATATTTAAATGGTATTTCTGTTATTAAATTACAACAACCAATGAAGTTACTTATGATACAATGGGGATATTTTATAATAACACCATTCTGATTTTTTCTCTGGATGAATTATGGTTATTTCAGTGAGATGTTTATGGAACCTATTTATTTTCTATGATTTAATTATGTTATGAAAGGAATAATGGATGTTTATAAGAGTTATATGATGTAAAAAAGCTCTATATACTTCATTTAAGTCATGATTCGTCTAAATCATTTATGATAATGGGAAGTTCCATTATAAATCAAGGATAGGTGGTTTCATTATAAAATAAGGAAAGGTTGTTATGTTATAAACCAAGGATGGGTGTGGATGTGATTGCCCTAAAATGCATTGGGTAATTATATTGTAAGTTGAACATATGGTTATTACAATTTATATGGTTTATGTAATGGTTTTATAACTGTTTTATGAATATAATGTACCAATATACCAAAAGATTTTAATTAATATTCTCTTGGATATTTAATGATTCATTTTATCAATATTAACATCACATGGATCGTGATTATTGATTCATATGAATATTTACTTTGTTAAAACTATATTCAATGTTTCATGATTAATGATACATGTATTGACAGAAATTAATTTTTTTTGTTCATTCACTTTATTATCAAATTATATCCTTATTCTCATCTTATTATCACTGATGAAATTTGTTTAAATTCTTATGTTTACCCTTATCGAGTATTTCAGTTTACAATTATTATGGTTCCCTTTTCCTAGATTGTAAATAATGGCTTTAAGATTGTTATTCCTAAGAATATTACTTTTTGGGAAAATCGTTCTGGGAGATAATATAGATTTTTATATACAAGTTCATTTACAGATCCATGTTTTTATGTAAGGTTGTTTTCTAGTTCTCTAAAAAAATATACATAAAAGGTTATACTAGTGATACATTGTTTTTTTGATGTTTTAATTTTCTTACAAAAAACAATTGTCCACATTTATTGTTTTCAATGATTTTTTTTAATGTTTTTGTTTTTAATACCAGATCCAACAGTGTCAGTTCTGGTATGTTACAATATTTTTCTTTTTATATGTCTATCAATCCAATAATAATAAGAAAATATTTATATTCTAAATAAATAGAGTTCATGATATATTTATGTTAAATACAAGAGATGATGTAAAGATTGGAAATTCTACTAAATTAGAACATATTTTCCTAAATAGGATTCATGTGGTCATCAAGGTGATTCTCTATGTTCTCTAATTCATATCCTAAATTCAGGTGTGGATGTTGTTTTAACTCAAATGGATTTTTATTTTAGTGAATAGGGGAATGTGGATAACTATGGTAGTTATTTATATTATGTTATAGATACATCCTCAACATATAATGTTTTAGATCTATAGATAGTATCTACCCTATAATATGAGGTTTCCCTACAATTTAATGAAGTTTCATCATTTGGATCACCATTTGGTTTGAAATTATGATGATTGTATTTCTTCAAGTGAGGGAATAACTAAAATTAGGGATGAATGAATTGTGATTTATTAGTAGGATGATATAAAATTTGATAAATTTATTTTTTTAATATATAGAGTGTTCTACCCTCATGTACCACTAATAACCAATTTAATGATTTTTATCAACCTAAAATCAAATAGTGAAAACCCCTATAGTTAAATCTAAGGGATTTACAGTATATCAACTAAAAAACAAAGAACGTGAACATCTAACCTAAACTCCCTATGAAACTATGTTAAATGTTTTCCTTTATGTTATTTATCATACAATTAACCTAATAAAAAAAATGAATTACTAAACATCATATGTATTCCCCAACTTCTTACACATTACCCAACTTCTTACACATTAACCATCTTCTTTCTTATCCTATAGCTTCTTACACGTAAGATTTTTTACTTTTACAAATTCTGATTATGAGGCACAAACATAAATTATATATAACTAAATCATATTCTATGTGAATATAAAATCAAATATAACAATTTGTCCTATTTATGTATCCACTACATTTGAAAAAATTCACACTCAACTCAAAACATTTTCTTACATATTGATATATAATTTGACTAATTCATAACCTTATAAAACATTTCAAATCAACTAAAAACATCATCCAAAGAATATACTTCACCAGATACAGTAGTTTACAATCTTAGTTCCCTATGGATGGATTCTCAAGCTTTATCTTCTATTTAAAGTGTTTCACTATCTATTCTACTAGCTAGCTTCTTAATCATTCATTCCATAATTACATCAGGCATTATGACTTCCTCCAATCATAAAATTTACTAGTTTCCAGGAAGATAAGATCTATAATAATAAGATATTAAGGATTCTAATATAATTCTATATATTCAATAAATCCCTTTAGAACTATCTTTTTTCAAGAAGCAACATATTCACCAAAAGCTTCCTTTATAGTAATTAATCATTTTTATTTGTTTTTTATTTTTATATATCATTTCATTATAAGATGACCGAATTCTTTCACCAATGGAACAATCTAGGTCCATAGATAAAACATTAGAGTCATTAAAGTGGTTATAATCCTCTATGTCATCATTTATTATATCCATTGATGAATCTTTATCAATATAAAGGGGGGTTTAATTGTATTTAAGACTTAGACACATGTGTTTAGGGTTTCCATGATTTTCATAGTTAAATTGTACTTTTGTTTCATCATTATTCCACCCTTATAACACATGATCATAGAACAACCTATTTTATAATAATAAAACCTTCACAATCCGGGGATTAATTAAAAAAGTTGAAAATTGAAATAATATTTTGACCAATATCAGAAAGAAGACCCGATCAAACATAACATTGATACTAATTTATGGTGTAACTATTACATGTAACTAATACTAAGAGATATCCTAAAGGGTATTAGGGGTAAATAATTCATGAATTATACCTTTTAATACTTTAATAACTTTTATATTATAAACCAATATTTATCTCAATGACTCAATTTTCTATGATTTTTTGTAAACTAAATGACTATATAATTAAACTTATAATGTTGTTTAACATATAATGTAGTAATTTAATGAATTAGAAAATATGAGGTCTAGTATAAATTTTGTGGGTATAAAATAAATCCAATACATGATTCACTAAAAACACTTGATTCTTGTGAGTGAATTTAAGGTGATGCAACTCTACCCAATGCTCAAATGAGGTTCATATTGGGATTAAAACATGATTACATTATATATTTCAAGATCTAAAAAATATTAATAAACACTAGTTAATAAAAATCAAATAAATATGGATAATGTATGAAACCCAAATTAAGTGGTTATAAAAATGATCCAAAATATTTAAAATGTTAATTTTTTTATAATAACACATATAGTGATTCATATATTTAATGTGTCTATATACAAGTCTTTTGATTAACCTTCATCTTATTTTTCCTTATATATTCCCTCTCTTTAAGACATTTTTATCCCACTTTTCTATTTAATTTTTAATGTTTTATCTATTTATAGTTTTTACCAAAAATTTTGTTTTTTTATTCTTTAACATGTTCAAATGGTTTTTCTTATTTTTGACTTTCTCATTCCCATAAAAACTTATCCAATATAATTTTTTTATATGTATGTTTTCTTGAAGAATAATAATTTTTTCCATATTACTGAATATATATAATGATTAAGGAATTACCTCAATTTCTATTTTTTATACTCAAATATCATATTTATTTACCATTAGACAAGTTACCTATTTTTAGATATATATTATATGGATGTTTCTTTAATATTTACTGAAACTTTTTGTGAAATAAACCTTAATTTATAAAAAAACATGGAATCAATGACCACACATGTTTTATGAATTTATTATTTATCTTTATCTATCATATTTATAATTTATTTCCCATGAAATATGTTATTAATTTAGGTGATAGAAGTAATGAATTGATGATGGGTAATGATATTATTAATATCCCTCTATAATATTGGATAATGTTTATAAGTGGGTAACATTATTCAATAATTTATATAGGGTGAGAAGATAATATCCAAGGGTTAATTTTGTATGGAAATAAATATTTTAGTTTTTTCTAAATTGATAGTTATCTTTATAAATAGTTATATTTATTAACTAAATGGATGCATGATGTGGTTGGTCCTACTATTCTTGGGATTTATAGATAATAAAGACTTGATGTCACAAATATTGGGGGATTTTCCCATATGAATGGCGTTTATATACTAATAAATCATTCAACCATTTAATGTATATGGTGAAAAATAATTCTTATATAATATTTATATTTTTGATGTATCATTCATCGTTTTTGTTTTTTTAGGATACAACATTAACCATATGATTATGGTGGTTGTACATTGTTCACCCTTGGATAGAATAATGATATATCATTCACCTTGGTTATAATATTAATGATATATAATTCGTGTTTGTTAATATATAATGACATACATTTCACCTATGTATAATAATATGGTTATACATTTTCACCCCTATTACTATATTGGTGACACATAATTCCAATAGATCTATTAATTTATGATGTATCACTAACCTTGTTTACCATATTAGTGATATGTTTTCACCTTTATCTTGTATTACACCGATACATGATTCTTTCATGATTGAAATATGGTAATACCATATTCACCCTTTTATATATATATAGATTTACCTTCTTCACCAATGGTTATTTATATGGTGATGAATTATTCACCAGTGAATTATTTATTTGGTAGTAAGTCATTTTTATACATTTATTAGTAAGAGTTGTGATCAATCATTAACACTCTTATTAAGATTATTCTCTAATATCATCATCCCTTTCCAAAACTAGATGTAGTGTGTTGGGTATAACTATCATAGTGGCTTCTTATATACTAGATAATTCAACTTGTATATATGTATTTTCATAGATTTCATTTAATTCACTGAATTCATGGACATATATCTAGTTATTATTATAGGAACCATTGGTGGAGAAATAATTTGTTTCATGCTCACACCCAATAGATGTACTCTTGTATATTTACAACCATGTTGTTTAGAATTCAGGTACATTCCTAATCTATAATATTGGTGATCAGGCTAGAGGATTTTCATAGCGAAATAATCTTAGGTTTGAGACATGGATGAGAATAGTGTATAGGACTAAAATTAATTTATTTTATGTATACCTCTATATTTTATGTGATTCACCCTTCAAGTAGTATCTGATGAGATTTATGATTATATTACTTTCCCGAGTTTGTTTATGTTATAGGATAACAATTTTATTCATTATAGTGAGCATTAATCTATAATAACATATATACACTCTATTATTTTTTTATTACATATATTTTAGTTAGTTATCATTTATTTCATGTAATTATATTGAAGGTATAGTCTACTATGTGGTTTTATAAAATCTTCTCCTCTAGTCAGATATTATGGCATGTTGGGAGGTGCGCCTGAGGCCACATTATAACCTAAAAAGGAATTGAAATTGACGACTGAGTAAGAAAAATGTCATAGTGGTTTCAAAGTGATGTTTTTTGTTTTTTTACTATTTGAGACATGGTATATGAGGGTATTTATATTAAAAACATGGTAAATAAGATATATTGATGCTTAATAATTATAAGTATTGGAGAAAATGATATTTTACATAGAGTTTGGATTTTTTTCATTACATTATAAAATTAAAATGTATTTAATTCTTAATATTAAGATGTTTATGATTTATAGTATATTATATTTTCCTTGTAAAGGATTATAGGTGGTGTATTTAATTGAATATTATGTGGAATATATTGGAAACTGACATGTTTAGGACTTTGTGTTATTGAGAAATAAATTTTTGAAATGTGTTTTGGTAATTTAATTTTTTTAAAAATAACTTATTCAAGATATTATAAAATTATATATTGGTGGTACTCTACTTAACTTGAAATATATGTAATGACTTCAAAGATATGAAATAATTAAGAGTGATGTCATCTATATTCACATCAATGAGATAAAAATGGAAAAAGATTGGGTAATACAGATGTAAGGATACCCTAAAATAGATATGATCCCTAGGATAAGGGTGTTTCATATAAATTATTTGATTTTTATGAGATCAAATCCTGAATTACTACTTCATAGGATATTTACAATGTGGTATTTGGCCTATAGAAAACATGGAAGATCATAATGAAGTTGAAACGTGACACACAATATTGGTGAGATAAGTATGTTAGTAGAGTAGTAGTAAACATTACTATTTCATCTTAAGATGGGTGTAAGTTTTTTAGTTTATACTATGGGAGAGGGATTATTCCAGGAATGTATATTCCTTTAGATATAAGAATCATGGGTAAATTATTTTTGTGATTGGATTGACACATGAGTGATTTGTTATTGTGTTATTAGTCTAGGATTTTTAGGTTCATTTTTTATTTATGGTATAAAAGAATAATTATTTATTCATGTGAGATGAGGTTAACTTTCATGAGTGGAATAAATAAACTATAAACTTTTCATGTCACCCTGTTATCAAAAGGATATGAATCTTAGTGGAATGATTTGTTCGTATAGTAGGGTATCACCAATGTGTAATCTTTCTTGGGTATGAGATCTTATGGAAATAAATGGTAGTTTTATACCAATGTGAGGGTGTTTTTTGGTAGTACCTTGTTATGAAAAAAAAACAGATTGTGATTTCATACAAATTTTTTTAATGTGTGATGATATAGCCTAAGACATGCGATTTTAGGTTTATTATAATAATTATTTAGATCTATATAACCTAGAGTACTATGTGGAAATATAGATTAATGAATTTTTGAAAAATTTATAGGGTGGGGTGATTGAGTATGAGGGTATATAGATAATTGGGAATGGTCAAGAAGATATTATTTATTTATGATGTTTGAATTTTATGACTCATTTGTGTGTGGGTTAGGCTTATTTGAGATGTGATATTGGCCCTTTGAGAACTGAGTACTAGTAGGGCCATAAGAAGTGCCTATGTATATTAGTGGACTATATATTTCCTTAGTTCTAAGACTTATTATAACTAAGTCATATGATTTTAAATACTTAAAATCTATATTTTTTATTTTCTAAAAAAACACTTTAAAGGGATGAGTGGGAACCATATAGAAAAATAGCCACAAATAAATGTTAGGTAAAAGGATAAAATCATTCAATCCCAACACAAAATAATATTTTTCCATCTACGTGCCTAGTTTAAACACCATTTTATTTGAAATTAACTCCCCTCTTGGTCCTATTTTATGAAATGAGTAAGGGATATATATTATAGGAATTTTGTAGTAACTATTTTTTAAATATGAAAGATGATAAATTTTACCTTATTATTCTAAAACATGCATGGTAATGAGTATTGGATGTTCAAATAATTGTCTATCCTTATTTTACGTATCCGAATATGAAAACTGAGTTATGATTGGTCTATGAGAAAATGTATGTATAGTGTGATGGTTAAATGAATGCAATGTAATGAGAATTGTTATTAAACTGATATAGTTAGCCTACAAAGGTGATTATTTGAACACATTTTATGAATATATGATATAATGAGTTAATAACAGGGTTATTGGAAAACAAAGGGGATGAGTGGCATATAGTGGGTGTGGATGAATTAGGAGAGGTCCTCAACTATGGTGGGCTTGGTATCTTTGAAATCATAGAACTAATAGGAGGGGGATTTGGAATCTATAACAAGTTAAAATGTCAATGTTACATGGTAGTGTGTAATATATTGAATTATATACACATATATTGGGACTTGGATTTTCTGGTGATATATTTCAATGAAATTGGGTACCGGTAGCATATCGTGATATTGTGAACACTAGAGAGAGGATCATGTTATGATTCAATCATGTTATTATGAGTTTTCCCATGAGTGATAATGTCTACATATTTATGTAATCCTTGAATATTGGTTAATTTTTACAAATTTTAAGTTAATACTATAGTGGAGTGCATGCCGTCGAATTATTATTTTTAAGATATTGAAATTGTTTGGAATTGTAGTGCAAGTAAATGTGACATGTATGGAAAACCAAGACCATTAGCGGTTATAGTTACAGATAAATTCTTAGATACAAGCATCCTAGATATATTTTATTTTTTCTAGAACTCTAGATTTAAATATCAAATTATAATTGTCAGAATTTTTAGTGAAAGACTAGGTATTTAATTTATAAGTTACACAATATTTGTGACTGGTTTTGAGAAATATCATTATTCAGGGGTAGACGAAAGTCTAATACAACCATGAGACGATTTTGGTGTTAGGTGACTTGTTGAGGAGAGTATGTTTATGACTATGTAAAATTCCTAAATGATTA